>JACXGM010002074.1:0-12345 GCA_016801145.1 Umbra pygmaea | reverse complement strand
TGACAGAGTCATTGTCGCTAGCAGCGTGAGCCCGGTGTGCGACAGTAATAATCATCCGTGCGGAACCACTGTGCGCGATACAACGTTGGTAACATTGATTAAACGAAGCCTCGAGTCAAGTCATTTTGTGTCGACACATTTTTGTAATCGAGTTATTCGAGTTATTCGAGGAATCGTTTCAGCCCTAGACTGTACGTTGTCATTAATGCAAAAGGGGGCAATACACAGTATTGATAACTTAGGGTATGCAGACTTTTGTACAAGGTTCATTTCATCATTTTGTTTGTTGCCATATTTTGTTTCATGATTGTGCCATTCTGTTATGAACTACATTTGAACATGAATCCAATTAGAAAAAAAAGTTTTGTCTGGTCACTCATGTTTTCTTAAATGGTCCATCTATTACCAATTCTCCAGGGGAATGCAAACATTTTAGCACAACTGTAGATAGACAGGTACCGGTAATACACAGATAGATACTTTAATCCCCTTCATATACCTATTTTTTGTGATAAAGATGGTGTTCCTATTTCTTTAATATTACTGCATATTTAGAACCTGAGGCACATATAAAATGCAGTTTTCTATACGTGACAAACTTAAAATATACCACACAAATGGTATGTTATAACTTCTTAAGATCAATGATTAAAATCTGCCAATGACAGAGTCAATTATGATTTTGCTGAATGAATGAATAACCAGTTACACAAGGATGGGCTCTAGGGGTGATGTCAGAGCATGCTACATCCACTGGGTTAATAAGACCACGGCTATACCTGGTACTGCATGTTCTATAGCTCCATTTGTACAGGCTGTGGTTGCTAGTTTTTATTGTGACATGCTACATGCAGTAACACAAACACAGTAGTCAGGCACACACCCACACGTCACTAACCAGACTGATGAAGATCGGGAGGTCAGCTGACCTTCAACACTCAGATATAACAAGCCTGACCCATCTCATTACTGTTACCAAGTGACTCCAGCTATAATACACATAATTTCAATCGCCGTTTTAATGTACAGTACAAACAATTGTAGGTTGAACAGACTACATTTAAAGGCTATTTATTCATTACTGTTCTTCATCACTTATCCAAGTCAGAAGACAGACATTATATAATTTTTGACTTGGGCTTTAGCATATTTGGGCATTCAAATGTTAACATTTTTAAAGTTCAAAACATTTGTGTGCAGTTATGGAGCATCTTTATATAACTAATGAAATTGAGGCTGCATTTCTGAGGACACATCATTAGTCTTTATTCTCATTATGAGCCTTTCTGTGTTTTGGCATGAGATTATATTTTAAATCAAGCGTTGTTTTTGTGGCCTAGGGGGGAAGTCAGCCGCCCACACACACTTACACACTCTGTAGTGCACACTCGATAGTGGAGTGGCCACTCTTCTGCACCCGTTCAGGCATTTATTTTTAAACAGCAGTCGACAGAGTGCGCGACTCAGTGCAGTGCATCCACATGGAAATGCCTCCTTCAAGGTTGAGGACCATCGACACAATTTGAGTTTGTTGCGGTGGCTACGTTTCAGAGTACAGAGTCCAGCTCATGATGGCATGAAGACATATGATCGAACAACACAGCAATGGATGTGAGTGTGAGAGTGAGTGTGTTTCTGCATGCATGCATGCTTGAATGCGGCTGTCGGTCTTTTCAGAGGGTTCGTGTATGGGTTTTGTGATGGACTCCTGAAGGGAAACATCTGCAGCTGCCAACTACTGATTGATGACATCGCACTCTGAATCTCCAATACAATAATTATTTGTGCCACCAGTGGAATCTGTACATTGGCCTAGTTACGTCCCATTATAAAATTCTACTGAGGTTTTCCTTGCCGATGTGCTTGAACACCTTTTTGTTTGGTCGTTGGCATTTTAGGTTGGGTACCTCCGTATAAGCACGTTGTGACAGCCGCTGATGTAAAAAAATACTTTCTAAAATACAAGGTGCAACATAAACATGCACACATACGCACACACAAACACTCAGGTTGTCCGCTTATAGCCAGTCACCATGTAGTGAGCTGTGCTCGTTATGGCAAAGTTTTTATATTAGCAACTAAAGTGCCTTTCATCACTTCACATTTGCACACACATGTAAACATGCTTAAACATAAACACACACATGCCAGATAGTGAAACATAGAAATTGATGGAGAGAGAGAGAAAAGTGAGAGATGAGTACTGTACATGCACCACTAAAGCCATGTGTCTTGAGGCTTTTAAATGATGGAGTCGGTGGCATTCACATTAAGGGGCTATTAAGACACCCACGCATATACTCACACTTACACACTCACACCGCATTGGAGACAGACAGCAGTGTTTAAATATTCTCCCACACAAACACACTTCACTTGGTCCTCGAGGGACTCTACTCTCCATATGCTCTCAGCCTCTCTCAGACACACACTCTGTCAGCAGAGTCCATCTGAGAAGCCCACTTTCATCTTCAGAACTGAGGCGTTAGAAATACACAGTCGAGACCTTTGTGATTGAAACACACAGGCCTTCTTTCAGTACTGTCCATCTGAGCGTACCACTGTGATCAAAGTTACAAAAACATACATTCACAAATACATCTTATTATGTGAAATGCAGTGTAAGCACTATTCCATTTTTAGATTATTAAATTAGACTTTTTAACTGTTTACTCACCTAATTTATTCTGTTAGCCTTTTGTTTTGAAATTTGATCACTGAAATTGTTCCCAGAAATAATCCATCCTCAGAACTTCATTTCTAATCACACCTGGTTCTCTGCTAATAGGCTGATTCAGGCATGTTTTTATGCTCCTCCCCTTGGATTTGCCTTTTTTGCACAGCATTCATTCACAACTCCCTGATTAATGGCAAACTCTGGCCAGGATTATGGTAATGGAGGATTTGTAATTCTTCCCTTGCCTCCTGCCAATATAAACAAATTTCTTATACAAAATGAGTAGTTAACTGGTAAATAGCAGCTGATATTTATTCAGGTCACAGGTCTTCAGACAATTACAGTAGTTCAAGCTTTCAAGCTGCTGTCAGCCAGCTAGCAACCTAAAATAATTTACCAACATTTGTATAGCTATGTAGTTAACTAAACAGGGTACTGTACATAATCTCTTGCTGAGCAAGAGGCAAAAGAAATACATAGAGGACGCTAGAACACACAAATTTAACTAGGCAAGAACAATGCGAGGTACCCTGAAATTTTTAAGATGATATGTAATCTAATCCGATAAAGTTGATTGATAAGAAAACATCAAAGACAAATGTCTATTTTGTGAGATTGGGAGGGATGACCCAATGTATATTTTTTTTATTTGTATGCTTGTGTATAGACCTGCAAAAAAACATAAATCAAACATCGCAGTTCTGAAAATGTTATGTTTTAATGTAAAGCATTGGTTGTTAGTTTTATCTCAATTTCCCACTGAAGTGTTAGCATCTTACCCAATCACTCTCTTGATCTTCTGATGAATAGCTCACTGGGTTTTATAGTTAACCCACTTCTGTTTTGCCACCACAATCACCCTTCCGACAGAGCACAGAGTTGTACTTCATGCTACATATTCATGCCATACGCTCATTTAAACTTAAAAGATATCGACAGCTATGGTGTTTCCATTCTGAGAAGGAACATCTCCCTGTCACTCATTCAATGACTATCTTCTTGGCCCTGGTCCAATCAAATCAAACCGTAGTTGCCTTGGTGCCTGGTGTATTGATTACCTGCCTGTGTGGGTTTTCCTGTGAGGTCACAACGTGCACAGTTGCACAGGCACATGCACACATACAGGAATAGAGACACAGTAACATGTGCTCACGCTTAGAGGCATGTATGTCCACATAAACACGCGCTGACATACACAGACACAAAGACCAATGACAAGTGTCACACACACAGACATGCACACAACCACACTGACCACACTGACACAAACACACATCCAAGGGCCCTTGTTCAAACACACTAGGGAGTCAGGCTCATTGTCATGTTGCTCATTGTGGAAGGTTAATGAGACAGAACAGACACAAATGGACTTGAACATTGATTTCATACCATGGATTAAACATCCTATTCTATTCACTACCTAAACATTTGGTTCCAGCCCAGTGGTGAGGTATCTGATTCAGCCAATCAAGGGCACATGGAGCGGTTGATTATAGGTTACATCAGGTGTGTTCGTGTTGGACCGTAAAAAAGCCTTTATGACTCCAATCACTGGAGATCCAAACGACCAACACTTTTACTTGCGGAAAATGGATGACTGCAATACATGTATATTTATTTAGTAAGAATAAAGTATGCTCAAACACATTAGTTGTGGTTTGAAAAAAACTGACAAAAAAGCCTGAGCAGATGTCCATCTAAGGAAAAGATGGTGGGGGGAGACTAATGGTAGCCTTCAAATTCCACAGTGGGACGATCATACTGATCACTCTTTTTGGCTATTAACAGTTTTTAACTGACAGTCATACAGCCTCTATCAATTAGCTTGACATAATGAACAATTTAATGATGGAAAAAACAACATTGGCTCAGTTGACAATATTCACAGCTTCAGCCTAAGTAAATGGAGTGGCTTTCATTTAGATCTGATAACTATAATTCACTTAACACTTTTTCAGACCAGATTAACTGTTTCCTTTGCTGTGCCATGCTCAATATAGCAACCCATTTGGCCACTAATAATTGCTTTGGCATGAACTGAGGTAAAATGTTCTAGCCAGAGGTTGATATACATTTGCCGGTCTGTATTCTATACATGTAGGTTGAAGGTATCTGTAATCTATGTCAAGGTTGGGTGTTTCATTTCGCATTCCCCTCTGTACCTCAGGGGACCTAATCATTCTATAGGCTATCTCTAACCACTCCTTCTTCCACACACAGCCAATCACAAGCCTCCATTCTTCATTCATGAGGTAATTATTAAAATCCCGTCCCATTGTTTCTCTTGCTCTCTGTTTCTTTGCATGGCAGAGGGGGAGGAGAGGAACGGAAGGAAGGCCAATAAAGCAGGTCGCATCTCAGGAGATCAAGTGGGTAGCAAGCAAAGAGAGAGACAAAGCAAGAGATGACAAAAAATGTATATGGTGAAAATGCATGCATATGTTGAGGAGGTGTGCTTCGATTTCAAGGTACATTATTTTCTGCCCTGGAAGCCTTAGTAACAACCATCACTGTCTATAAAACAACGGGTCCTTTTCTAGCTCTCATTGGTCGGAACAAATCAGCAATAAAAATGAGAGCTGATGAAACTGAATGGCTGTGCACTGTGCAAACTTGTTTAAAGCTTGAGTGACCAGCAGAGCAGTTTTGTTAACAAGCGCAGATTCTGGATTGACTACAGCAGTATAGAAACACACACCTTAACTGTTTTATTGCAAACTGCTGCTCCTACATCGTTTATAAATGGATGTTGAGTTTGCTGCAGGCCTGATTGCGGTATTGACATTGCTCAGGGGTGGGCAACCTATGGTGCATGGACTAAATCTGTCACCCCAGCCCATATAATCTGGACACCAAATGAGACAAGACTTCATCTTAAAAAAGTCAGGAGAGTAGAAAAAGCATCTTAAACTATAAAAAATGAGGATAAATGATGTACTGTATGATTTTCCTTTGTGTATCTGTTAGTTTGGGGATACAAATTTGTTCCATGAGCAAATAGAAACAAAAAATGTAAATAAATCTATTCAGAAGAACATGGAACGCAGAATATGTTGTACAAAAACAGGTACCTATTATGTACTACGTGTGGGTATCATTATGTGGAATCTCAATTTGTCTATGTTGGTCTGGTGATCATCGTCCATAAGTCAGCTGAGTGCATCTCTGGTCAGCATTACAGCTGCATTAGGCCTTAAGAGGCCTTACAACACATGCATGATAGCCACACAGCATTTACTGCTGTGAATCAAGCACCATAAAACAAGTTATTCTTGCATGCAGAGAACACACAGACTCTAATATTGTTTTAATGACAGTGGTTTAAATCACACCGAGCATTCAGTTGGTTAACTCACAATATTAATTAATCCACATGAGAGAGAAGGAGAGAATGAAGCAAAGGAGTGCTCTGCTACTAGATGAAAGAACAAGAGAGGACCTGGGGCCCCATAGAAAGGACACTAAAAAGTGGCAAGAGTCATAAGAGACTGGGTGCAAAACCTTTATTCTGTAACCTCTCCCTATATGGGGGTTTTCAGCACTTTTTGCACCATGATGAAATGGAGCTGATAAAAGGTTATATCTTGTTGAGATATTTGTCTGCAATTCACTTTTTCCACTGTGTAACTGTTTTTTGCTTACGGGGCAGTTTGAAGTTTGGCTGCCAAAATGGAGATAGAGAGAGATAGAGAGGGGCGGAAGAATGTGGAGATAGAGGGAGTGAGTGTCCTCTTTCTGTCATAATTACTTTGGAACGAAGCCGAGTCAGAATATCTTGGTGTTCTCCTCTGTGGAAGAGAGACATTTATGCGCATGGCAAACAGAGCAAGCTAACTCAATTAGGCTAACTTATACTGGCAACATGCTTGGTGTACAATATTGTAGTACAGTAGGAAGGTGAGAGGCATGTATATAGTGTGACGGCTTACCAGAATATACATAATAGTATTATAGTAAGTTGATTCATTCAACGTTGCCAGATATGCCTAGTATGTGTTTAAAATTGCCAGATTGTTTTGTGGATGTGTTAAAGGTTCTCTCATCTGCCTTAGTATGTGTTCTAGGTTTGGAAGATATGCCTTTGACTGTGTTCCGCTTTCCCAGATCTGCCTTAGCATGTGTTAAGGTTGTCAGATCTGCATTATTCTGTGTTCAGCATTGCCAGATCTGATTAGTCTGTGTTATAGGGTTGCTCTTGATATTTCAGGCACACACACACACACAAACGTAAACACAGAAATGCTCTCGCTGCTCTCTATGCTTATGCTGCGTTCGTTTATTCTCAAAGATCCGACTCGGAAGTCGGGTATGAGGTCACTTCCACACTTCAAGCGTTCTATTATTTTTGCACGTCCGAGTCGGAGAAAAACATAGATGCCACCCGGAAAGCTGTTGTTGCGGTAGCACTGGCCAAGTAACAGGTGCTCTAAAAGCACTAAATTACATGTTTTTATTATGATTATGACTATTACCCCATCATATCAAAACGCAGCCATTTGAACTTCTAAAATGTTCACTTTATTTCATGTTTTAGTTTCTTATGTTACAAAGCTAGCCACGTTTAGCAACACCGGTTTGAAACAAGTCTTTTTTCAATATTTCACTCACAACCCCACTGATTCCCATACCAACAGGCAGTGATACGGGCGCAGTAACGTATTGCAGTAATACGAGTGATTGGGCGCAGCCATCTTGTATTCCTGCTCGGAATTCCTGCTCGGTCACCTCTGAGTTCTCCGAGTGGGAAAGTCGGATGTCAGAGTAAAAGGGGGCGTGTGGTGCGCATTGCTAGGCAACGTTCCGAGCTCCGAATCAGCATTAGCCTGAATGCCAGCCCGAACCCCGCACACTACATTTTTTGGTCGGGAAGTTCGGTCTGGACTCGATCCATTGAGGAGTAATTATGCTTGGTTAAGAAATCGTCGGGCCAATAAAATTGCCAGGGCGGGCTTTATACGATGATGGACAGATGATCATCTGTCCAAGTTTTCATCATGTCATCAAAGAGCGCTTGGTTTGAACTGGTTTACAACAAAGATGACTGCAGCTGGAGAATTCACCTTTGGCTAAACCACACCAATCTAGAATGTAGATTGACCAAACACAGCGCAGCCAAGAACGAGCTCCCACAGAGGTCCGACACTTTTTCACAGCGCTCGATTGACTTTAACACAGGCATCTCATATTTTTAGTCTCGGCAGGCTATTACCGTCGTAGTTTTATCAAAAATATGGTTAAACGTTGTGCCTGGGGCATTTGTAACACAGATACGCATTTCCCAGAGAGCTTGGAGGGGGGTGTTATTTTTTTTCCCTTCCCAAAACCGAAGTCAAATCCTAACAAGTGTTAGCTAACGTTAACGTTACCCAGCATACCGGTTGTTGATACGCTAGCACACGCTGCTAATGAATACAACATTATACTTGTGTAGTCTGTTTGCTTTGTAATAACGATTATAGAAGTGAATAGAGACCTACCCAGCTTTTTATGAACAGTGTTGCTCCTTGATATTGTTAGTCCCAGCCTCTGTCTCGATTAGTAGGATATGCGGTGGTTCATTTTTATACTGTGACCGGTATGCTTTGGCCTCTATTTGGATGCCTTGTGCTCCTTGCATTTCACCTGTATGTCTTGAATATAGCCTTCGAACACATATTGCAGCCCCTTTTGCCTACTTCTATCGGACACTTTATTTGCTGCTTTATAAAAGTTTGATAACAATTCAGCAGGAACCAGATGAAGTTGTCGGACGTAGCAACAGTAACTAAGTGGGGCGGGGCTTAGCCAAAGGTGAATTGAGATGTATAGATACGACTACCGTGTCTGTTGTAAAAGAAATCGACAGCAAATTAATTTTAAAAGACGAACAGAGAACTGCAATCAAGGCATTTATCGAGCGTAAAGATGTGTTTGCCATCCTTCCCACGGGATTTGTCAATATTGCGTTGCTCTGATTGTTTGTAGGTCTATCCAACTGAGTGCTGAGTTTTTTTTGGTTAAGAACACCTTATAATCAAAGCCATATGGAGCAGTATCAGACTCACATTCTGACTAGAATATGAGTATGACGAAGTCAGGCTACTCTATGCTGTCATTCTCTTAAGTCAGATTTTTCTTCTCCCATCTACCTGATATCAGATGTTATGTGTGGAAGCTAAGCTAATGGTGTGTGATGTTTGTCTACATTCACCTTGCCTAGAAGCTGAGTGGCACTGCAAGTCTAAACATTTGCATATCTTCTGGATGGTTTTAGAACCCATGGTGTGTTCCACTTCCATGTGCAAGTGAAAATAGTATACACCCACGATTTACAGATCTCACACTGCGTGAGCACAACTGTTCTAATATAAATGTACTGTAGATTCGCTAGAACGTCCATTGGTTATCCAATTTTATTGATGCCTGCCTGTTCTCTGCGTGAGTGTGATGTCTAGCACAATACTTTGCATTGATGACTCTTAATATTGGGGTGACGGTCAGCATGGCTGTCCCAATACCTTGTCTCAAAATAATGAAGAGGTGCTTGTAACGTGTTTGTGTGTATAAGAAAGACAAAGATAGCAAATGACTACAGCAGATAATAGTGTGTTTTTGATGGCAATGCTCTCTGTGTGATTTTGCTGCAGGTGTGTGTATGCATGTGTGTGTCTGATGTTAAATGCTGTACGTATGTGTGTATGCATGTGTGTGTCTGATGTTAAATGCCGTACAAGTCTGTGTCTGATGTTAAATGCTATCCATGTGTACTGTATGCATGTGTGTTTCTGATGTTATATGCTGTGTGTGTGTGTGTGTGTGTATATATATGCATGTGTGTTGCTGATATTAAATGCTGAATGTGTGTGTGTGTATTCATGTGTGTGTCTGATGTTAAATGCTGTGTGTGTGTGTGCGTATGCATGTGTGTGTCTGATGTTAAATGCTGTATGTATGTGTGTGTATGCATGTGTTTGTCTGTTGTTAAACCATCTATCTATGTATGTGTGTGTGTGTATGCATGTGTGTGTCTGATGTTAAAATGCTGTATGTACAGTACACAGCAAATTGTCTAGTGTTGATTTTCCAGTTTTAACTATACAGTGTTAATTGAGGTGTTACATTAACACTTGTGAGTGTTACATCAACACAATAGAAACCCAGTGTTGGTGTTAAGAAACAGTGTTAATTGTCACAGTGTTACTTTAACACTGTGAAGTGTTAGGCAAAACATCACAATTTCCCAGAATGCTTTGCTGCACATTTATTTTTCAGAATTGGTTGTTGTAATATATTTTCTGCTTTGTGCATTCATGAATTGATACCCTGGAAATCCAGAGTTCTCGCGAGAGCATAGTTTAAATTTGCTCAGCAAGTTACTCTGGCACTGAGTAAATCTGCTCATTAACTATGCCCTTGTAGCCGAGCTGCACCAATCACATCGGTGTATATCTGATATAGGCGTGCCAGAGGCGTGTCAAACAGATGACGACAGCGCTGCGACCTCAAAGTCATTAGTAAACATATGATCGCTATGGGTGAACACCAGTTGTTTAAAATGGCTTTGGCCACTACAATGAACGAGTTAGACTTGGCTTTTTGTCTAAAAGAGGAACAGAAGACAGCGCTCAAATCGTTTCTTTTTTAAAAAGGACATTTTTGCTGTTTTGCCGACTTGCTACGGCAAGAGTTTTATCAGCCAGTTAGCTCCGCAGTAGGGGCTTAGTAAAAAACCCCTGGTGATAGGTCGTAGTGTTATCCAATTGCGTACAGTGAGATTTTCAAATGCATGCTTGGTGCCGCCCCTCGAGTTGGGTCATTTTCATTACTCGAACCCAGACCCTTATATCCTCCGGATTTGGGTCTGGATTTTTCCAGGCTAATGAATTGATTCCTTTATGTGTAATTAAACAATAATATTATCTTTTACCTTTCAAATCGAATACAAACTGTAAGTGGTATTATTGATTGCAACCATTACTGAAATTAGTGTTCCCGTCAATGTAGTTTCGCTAGTCTTCAGTTTGTTAATACTTAAACATTTCAGTTTTATTGAATGCAGGTTGTGTGTGATGCAATATTAGAACTGTTGGATATTCTTTCATTTGAATGTCAATTTGTATACAAAATAAATCTAAATCTTACATTGACTGTCATTGTGGTACAAGAACTGTGAAAACAAACTTGTCACAGTAACTTAAGAAAGCGTGCTGGGAAATATGAAAATTTGAAATTAACACTCCTATTGTAAGGGAATAACACAATTCAGTGTTAAAAACACACTAGTGTAAAAAACAACACAGTGAGTGTCAGATTTAACCAGGGCAGCTGACGGGGGGGACAATTGGGAATGTTGTCCCGGGCCCAGTCCTGAGGGGGGGCCCAAATTTTGTTTTTGCACACTTCAAAGTTAAAGGTTTAACACTATTGAAAGTGTTGATTTAACTTGGATTCCGTAAGATCAGTATAAGCAGAGAGAGAGCGTTAATTTCAACACCCTCAGTGTTAAATTAACACTTCAGATTTTGCTGTGTATGTGTATGCATGTGTGTCTGATGTTAAATGCTGTTCGTCTGTGTGTGTGTGTGTGTGTGTGTGTGTGTGTGTATGCATGTGTGTGTCTGATGTTAAAATCTGTATGTGTGTGTCTGTATACATGTGTGTCTAATGTTAAATGCTGTACGTCTGTGTGTGTGTGTGTATGCATGTCTGTGTCTGATGCTAAAAACTGTATGTGTGTGTATACATGTGTGTATCTCTGTGTATACATGTGTGTGTCTGATGTTAAATGCTGTATGTATGTGTGGTGCTGGAAAGGATTCTCTAGTGTGGTATTAGCCTCTGCTGGAGAAGATTCAACCGCCTGCTGTTCGTTATTGGTTGAAGACAGTCAGCTGCCTCCCCGCTGTCTCTCCCCGCTGTCTCTCCTCGCTCTCTCTCTTTCATCTCCACATCTCATCCACCACCGAAGCCTATACAGATATAGATGTTACAGCTATTGCAACCTGATCTCCAAATTTAAAGTTAGTCTAGCATCAGTGCCATACCATAGGCCAAGCTCAAGGCTAAATTTATTATTATTATGACTTGATATGTAATGGATTGATGAATTTCAGTTTGTTCTTCGGGTCATGACATAGTACAGGAATGTTATATACATTAATGAAACTAAACAAGAGAGACTCCTGTTCACAAACATATACAGGTCCTTCTCAAGAAATTAGCATATTGTGATTAGGTTCATTATTTTCCATAATGTAATGATACAAATTTAACTTTCATATATTTCAGATTTATTGCACACCAACTGAAATATTTCAGGTCATTTATTGTTTTAATACTGATGATTTTGGCATATAGCTCATGAAAACCCAAAATTCCTATCTCAAAGAATCAGCATATTTCATCTGACCAAAAAAAGAAAAAAGTGTTTGTAACACAAAAAAAGAAAAGAATAAGTCAACCTTCAAATAATTAGGTTCAGTTATGCACACAATACTTGGTCGGGAATCCTTTTGCAGAAATGACTGCTTCAATGCGGCGTGGCATGGAGGCAATCAGCCTGTGGCACTGCTGAGGTGTGATGGAGGCCCAGGATGCTTCAATAGCGGCCTTAAGCTCATCCAGAGTGTTGGGTCTTGCGTCTCTCAACTTCCTCTTCACAATATCCCACAGATTCTCTATGGGGTTCA
>JACXGM010002073.1:10807-43873 GCA_016801145.1 Umbra pygmaea | reverse complement strand
TGTTTTTTCTTAATTTATGGCCTGATACAGTAATTGGTTTTTCTACCAATGTGTACTCTCTGTTTAGGGTGAGATAGTGTTCTAATTTGCATTGTTTTCTGGTAGATTCCTTTCGATGTGTGAGGTAGTTTTCTTTTTGTATTCTCATAATTTGGTTGGGTCTGATTTCTATCCTGGGGCTCTGTGGGGTTTTTTGGGGTTTGTGAACGGAGCCCCATGACTAGATTTTTTAGGGGGCTTTTCTCTGGGTTCTGCTCGCTGTATATTAGGGCTTTGTTATGGTTGGTTTGGGAGTTCCTTTCTTTAAGGTGGGTGTGAAATGTAACCGATTTTCTTCTGGATTTTGATGATTAGTGGTAGTCCCAATCCAGCTCTGCATGCATTGTTTAGGGTTTTGCGTTGGACTGTCTCTTTCTCTCTCTCTGTCCCTACCTTTCTCTCTCGCTGCCTCTCCTTCTCTCTCTGTCTCTTTCCCTCTTCTTTCTCTTTCTCTCTTCTTTCTCTATCTCATTCCCTCTTCTCTCTCTCTATCTATCTTACACACACAAACACTCTCAATCTGGAAATCTGAAAGTAATTATTTTCATAATTTCAGAATGATCTGGTTGCATGCCAGAGCTTGGTGAAACGTTCTAAGATCCCGACTCTGCAGCATGCGTGTCCCCTGGCAGCACAGGTTCAAGCCCGTCTCTACCAAATGTCTGTGCCGTTCTAAATATCTCCTCCAAAATCAAATAATGTTCTGATGGTTCTGATGCTGTGGTGACAAAGTAAGGAAAGGCAGATCTGGGATCACATAGTCAGGACAGACAAAGATAAAGTGACGATGGGGATGGGTGCTCTGCACACATCCACACACAGTACACATAACACGGCTTGGACCCACACGGATCAAACACCAACCCAGTGCTTCAGAGAAAAGAGAACTCAAATGGATGTTAAATGTACAGCAACGCTGGATGTAATGAGGTCCTATTAACACAGTGAGGTCATTTTCACACAGACACCACCACTCACCTGTCCAGTGAAATGGCTGCCATGGAGTATATGCTGGCGAAGACAGCTGCAATGGGGAAGAAGTTATGGAACCGACAATAGCCCAAACCGAAGTACCAGTCATTATGGACGCTGTAGGCAAAGTTTATAACTGTGTTGAAGGCAGACATGGAAGCCTCTGCAAAGGCTAGGTTCACCTGAGAGGAGAGGAAGTGATGGGTCAGACAGATATAACCAAGTTCCCTAAACATTCAATAATATGTAAAAAAAAAAAAAAAAAAATCATTTTGAAATAAGTTATGACAAACCAATGCCGTTTAGATTTAAAGGTGTTTACCAAGAAGTAATTAGTCACTGTCCTCATGCGTTTGTGCGCAAGGATGATCCAGATGACCACCAAGTTACCTATCACCGAGACGCACACCATGCTGCCGTAGGCGATTGCCCATAAAGCGATCTGCCACACCGGCTGCACAAACTGGTTATAGTCCTCTGATTCGTTTAGACCGGAACCGTTAGTCGCGTTAAAATAGTAATCCGAGGTGTTCAACATCGGTTCCATGTTCATCTCAAAGCTTTTGTGTTGAAAGAATAGGATGATATTATTATTATTAGGCTATATTTTAAGGACAGGTATATTCCCAGTAGCGTTCTTGTTCGGTTTTTCCCAGGATTATAAATCCAAAATGTTGTGACTATGAATGAAAAAATATTTTAAAAAAGTCGTAGATATTTCTGATGACTTGATAACTGGTCAGATTTACCCACTTCGTTCTCCCAAATTCCCAGAAAAGTGTTTTCTTTGTTATTGATTTTCGTTGCGCACTGGCTTAGAAGGACGCACACTATGCGCTCTCGTGAGTCCATCACAATGCCAAACATTTGAAGGCGCATGCCATGCCCATGCCGTACTCGGACACTTCAGCCAAGTACGCACGCGCGTAACAGCTATACAGACACAAATACACTTGAAAGCGAAACGGTCGTGATTTGACTACTTAACTCTGCCGTTGCTTGCACACACACTACTTCACTAAAGGTAGTGTTTTCTATGAAATACATTACTTTAAGTCAGTCATATGAGTGCAGATAAGTATGGGACCAAGGTATTGTGTTAAAATAGGCTAGAGTAGGTAATATGTGTACGTGTATCTATTCCAAGTTATTCCAGGTATTTCCCTCACGTAGGCTATGGAATTGGTGTGAACAATAATCATTTTGTGTTAAGAATGCTTAGGCTTATTCAATTTTCCTCAGAAATGTAGGCAGAATTTGCAGGACGCATATTTGGACAATATGCTCTGGCCTGATTTAATTTCTGGTGACAACCCAAACCTAACCCACCTGGCATTCTAATAAAGATGATCATAACACATAGTATAAGGAAAACAAACCACATTTTCTTTAAATAAAAGTAATTTATTATGGATAAACTGTGACAAAATTTTGAATTAGGACCCCAGATGTTACAAGCCCAGAAAAGAAACCTTTGTTAAGTATACCCGACAGACCGTAACCGGGCTTGGGATATCACAAGTCAATGGGAGAAAATAACAATTAGTCCCTAGTTGTTATATTTGATTAAAATCTAAAGATTGATCTCAGCTGCAGTATGGGTAGAAGATTGCCTAGTGGTTAGTGCGCCTTTCCAGTAACCAAAAGGTTGCTCCATGAATTTCTAGAGCCAGCGATGTGAAAAATATTTCAGTCCGTCCTTGAGCAAGACAATTAGACCTAATTGCTCCCCTCATACCCCTTGCTAACTCTCCAGTTTTGAGGGGTTAGTACAGCCGTGGAAGTTGATTAGTCTTAATAGTCTTTTTCACTGTAATAGGGTAAGTCAGTGAGGTGTACCAATGTGTTATCTGGTGTCCTTTTGTATCCTATGGGTCTGCTTACACTACTAGAGTTCAATTCAGAAGATGTTGGGGATATATGCATTTACAAATCCCTGTTCTGGGGTGAAAACGATATAATCGCTGTGGCATTTTACCTTCTAAAGTGATATACAAACCCTCAGCTCAAAATGTAAACCAATGTGTATTGTTGTCAAGTGAAAGGTGAAATGCAAAGTTTGCCCCATTTATAAACACACATTGACAGACATCATTCGGTGAAGCTAATGCCATTACTGTTATAGAGCGCTAACTCTACTCGTTCTCGCACAGATTCATTGCTTATCTTGTATGCTTCTGTTGTAAATGTAAAATGAAAGGTGTATTTAGTTTTACCCAGGGTTGGGTAGGTTACCTTTTAAATGTAATTCATTACATTTACTAGTTACCCATCCACAATCGTAATCAGTAATGTAACTTTTGGATTACCTAAACTCAGTGACTTAATCTAATTATTTTCCAATACTTTTAGATAACATTAAAATGCTAGTTTATAACCACTTGAATGGCATAGCAGGACATTTGTTTACATGACCTGGCTTAAGACTAAATCAAATACAAAACTCTGTGACCCCCACAACATAGTTGCAGTAGGACATACAGTAGAACTCCAAAAGAAAATAGAAAGGTCACACCAATTTATGTCAATAAGGGCATTATAATGTGGAGGTAGACTGATGGCAAGTGGTAGTGTGTCAAAAGAAAAGAAGGTAGTGTGTCCAAAAATGGCTGTTGACAATATAATGTACAATGTTATATACTAATTTTGACTTATTCTTTGACAAATGAATACAGCACATATATATAGCACATATTGTCAATTTACCACTGAAAATTGCAGTTTGGGAACCATGAACCGATTATGTAATTCACATCTCATGGTGACTAGATATTAACTTAACACAATTTACATAGTTATTTATTATATATGAAGCTGCTATACAGAACGCCTTACATTGTTGATACGTTTGTCAACAGACAACTGACAACTCTAATATGAAAAATTATCTAAAAGTAATCCTCAATTTTCATCAAAACAATAGTTAATCTGATAACTTGTAATCAATTACTCCCCAACCTTGGTTTGACCTTTTTTATAATATTGTCCAGATTGAGTGTGGTTCATATGAATAGAACGCTGGGCTAGCTCTCTCACTCTAACTACAGCAGGAGAATATCTCCAGGACCAAGCATCAGGACTATCCTTCCTAAGGTCCATCTAGATTCTGCCCAGCAACTCCTGCCATCCCGGCCCACAGCCCACCTGCTATTTATATCCTGACCTCTCAATACTTGACTATGAAAAGCCAACTGACATTTACATTTTCTCCAGAGGATTTGACCTTTTGCACTTTGAATGACTTAGTTTGAATGCTCTGTTATGACTGAATTAAGGACTTTTTTTTAGGTAAGATAGTTTTTGATATGGATTAACACAAGCACACTCACACAAGCAAACACATCTTCGTTCACCCACTGGGTTCCTCTGAATGAATGTTCATGACTATTTACTTGCTCTAGCCTCAATGAAGCAGCCTCCAAAATGACTAAAGAAGATATTATTGGCTGGTTTCCCCTTGTCACATGACTTGTGTTTGTATGGGTGTGTTTTAACACTTCCCGTCACTGGCTTGCTGATTAACCGGTTTCACTCTGCAGTCCTGAAAAATGTGAACTACCACAATGTTTTATAGTCATAAAGTTGTTAAGGGATGTCAAAAGTAAAAGTGCATAGATAGTTATGCAAGGATGGAGTCTTTTTTTCAAGTTATGAACTATGAAAACCTTTGATTTTAACAACAGCATTTTTGCGTTTCAACCAGCATGAGAATTTGCCTAGTAGTAGGGTAAAGTTGGGTAACTTGCCCCTGGGGGTAACTGGCCCGTCTCTTTATTTCACAACATGTCACCATATTTAGCCCAACACTTTCCCTGGCTGGTACTGATCATGCACAGGTAGATATTCCCACAAATTGATTTGAGGTAAATTTATTATTAGTAAATATATTTAAATGATTTTATATTTTAATTCATTATATTTAAGTGCACTATATATGCTATAGAACATATTTATATAAATGTTTAATGTAACTAGATATATATTTTTGTACTAATAATTATGAACCCATTGAACAGTGTATTGTGATTTATTGTATTTAATGTAATTTTGTACTGTGTGAGACATGTTCCCTGTATATATATATATATGTTTCTCTGTTCGGTCGCCCTGCACGGCGTAACCAGGTGATTGCTATTTGACTGATTGTCTTTTATTTAAAACGAAATTGGGAACATGATTGTCACTTACACCCTGATGAAGGCTTGTAGCCGCAACGCGTAGGTGCGAATCTTTTTTAAGCCATGAAGAAATAAAGAATTTATACATTTTCAAATACTACTGAGTGCCTTGGATTATACTTTTTTTATATTTAAATGAAGTTAGATCTATATATTTGTTTTTAATGCCGAATTATGAAAGCCTTAAGGTAAATAATCGACTGGTCTAGTGATAAATCTTTTGGATACATTGTCATACATGAAAGTAGTAATATGTTATGTAATATGCAATTGCACCCCCCCCCCCCCACTATGGGGCAACTAGCCCATGGGGGATAGTTACACATTTATGGTAACTGCTGTGTTTCTACCTGTCGTTTAGACAATGCAAAACCTGGTTAGTAATCTTAATAACCTTGTGTGGAGGAAGAGGAAGAAAGAGGAAGGGAGATGAAGGAAGAGAAAGGCTGAGTCTTCAGCAGTTTTTACAGATTTGCTAATGGTTTAACTAGCCCCCCCTTTTAAAACAACGACAACATTTCATCTAATACCTTGTGTAATCTAACTGTAAACTCTAGACATTTTTCCCTTCATAATTTCACCTAAGATTGGCTATGATCCACTTACAATTGTTTTTCCAAAATGTCCTTTCATCAAATAATTAAAAAAATTTACACTCCATTTATTTCCCTTCATAATTCATTTGCCAAAGCATGGCCATGTTTCACATACATTCTTTTTCCATACTCGTCTTTTTTCTTTCAGCAATTAAAGTTACCACACTTACTCTATATAAAATCTATTAAAGGTGACAGTTGCATGCAGGGCAAAGCAATAATCTCCTTATCGGATGTCAGAATCAGGCTTCCGTGGCGCAAAAACAAACTCCTGGGCATTACAAAAGATACTGGTAAAGTTGCAGGCAAGATACTGGTAAGGTTGCACGCCCCAAATCTGCATAACTCATGCCTGCGTATGAGCATGACATTCCAATTTAATAACAAGAACAAAACAACCCTACAAACATGCATATGCCCTTGTAGCATAGACCATGTAGGCCTCTTAGATTGTGAGTAGCAAACACCGGTCACTCCTACTATGAGGGATGATATGGGGCTTTAAACAATAATGTAACACGTATATGCATGCACAAGCCTCATGACTCACTTCTCAATCACCTAAAACAACTCATCCTTGCCTCTGTGCGTGTCCTATCCTTTGTTCATATTCATATTGATCCTCTTCTTTAATGTGCATGTCCAGAGTAGTTGAGTCGGAGAATACTGTTGATGCACTGGCCTGTACTCAGACGTGTGAAATTCACTCTGCTATTGTTCCAACTCATCTCATAATGCTGATATGTGTGTGTGAGTTCTCAAGCCTAAAAACAAGTCAGCAACTAAAGCTATTATAGTCCATGGGAAAAGGGTTTTAATAGTTCATTTACAGGTTAAATTATTAACATTTAATGTAACTTGAACTGATTTTAAGTGTGTATAATGACATAATTCTCTATTTCTGTTTAAATTCTCTCTTCCTGTTTCCTTGCCATCTGCGTGAACTCCTTTCCTATCACTATTATCCTAATTTCCTATCACTATCGAGAAAGGGGGGGGGCCACAGGAACCCACCCAGGGAGGGGCTCCAATCCCAGGAACCCCTTTTCAGGAGGGCGTCCACGGCATCAATACCGGCCAGATCTGGGCCAGGTCACAGGAAGCACTGGCCGAGGAGTTGGAGCGGCCATCACAGGCTGAGGCGGCGGAGCAGCCGGCACCATCTGTAGGATTGCAGCTGGATGGACAAGGGTGGTGCAGCTGGTACCAGCTGTGGGGGCGGTGCAGCCGACTGAACCCATTGTAGTTGCGAGGGAGCCGGAGCCCCGAATTTGGGTGCAGGGGGTGGAGCCTCTGGGCGTGGCGAGGCAGGAAGGACACCTGGGACTGATTTTACAGTGGGCAGGGCCTCCACCAATGGCAAGGAGGCGGGCAGGTAATTTATTCATAAATTTGGTTCACATAGAAAAGCTGGTGAGAACACTGTATAAACCCACCATTTATCACTAATAACCTACTCCCATCCACTGCAAAATTGCTTGGAGTGCCCTTCATCAGCACGTGTTGCTCACTAAACTCCGACGTTAAAATGATGACTTGAATGAGGCAATTGATGACAGGTCTGCCTTTAAATAGATAAAAACAATCATGAATTTCTAATTTACAGATCACTCTTAATTTTTAATAAAAAAATAATCATATTCAACAATTTTACATATTGTTTAAGACATAGCAAGCTACAGTATTTCACATTGTATGTGCCACATCTTGAAATCAGATGCACATCATATCATTAAGCCTGTAAATAATGGAAGTTCCCCCATCATGGCATTCACTAGTCATTTCATCATTAATTATCATTAAGTCATGGTTTATTTGCATATGTAGATGCTATAAAGCTATAAATGAATGAATGAATGAGTAGACACGACTTTACAATAAGGATCAGAAAAACAGAGCTAATACTTAATTATCAATAAATAATGCTTTAGTATACTTACGGTACCTGCAAGCGTTATTAACGTAGTAACTAACTGATGAAAAAGTATTACTTTTTATGCAGACAAGAGATACTTATGGAATTTAAATGCAATTAATTAAGGTTTTACTAGCATAAAACCATGAACTATATGACCTGTCTTTCTTCAGTAGGTAGCCTACAGATTGATACATTATGAAATTACGTCGCAATTATCACACAATATGCATGAACACAAGAAATATGCTACCTAGCCAGCTAGCTAGTCAGCTAGCTCTCCAAAAAACAAGACCAGCTGAAAAATTCATTATAATATGGTTTACTATTTCATTATATTACAGATGCTATAACATCAGCATATGCAATGACAAATAGGAAACACAGTGAACATGTACTGGAGGTGGATATAAATTAGAAGCTGTATGTGTTGAAAACAAGTAATTGAAGTTATTGGCTAGATAACAAATTACATTACATTAGCTTACCTAATCAGGCTGTGTTTTGTAGAAGGAGATAACAAAAGGCATCCCTGGGACGTTGTTAATAGTCCCAATGCATTAGTCAGTCTGGAGATATGACCGAGCTAGCGCCCCTGGTAGGTACAGTTCTCGGTCATTAATTACCCCAAAGTTGACCGAGAACTATACCACCTAGCTAGCTCCAAATGGTAGGGATTGAGCAAAATTCCATCAGCAATGTTTCATTTTATGTTGCAATTACCACACAATATGCATGAACACAATAAATATGCTAACTAGCCAGCCAGCTACTTCTCCAACAAACAGGACTGACAAAAAGCCAGCTGACTAATTCATTATATTATGGTTTAGTGTAGAATATTAAGCAAGAAATCTTCAGTTGACAATCAACCTCCTTGATCTTCCACTGGATTAAATTGTCAGCCAGGTAGGATACATGCTATGGAGTGGAGATGCATATATAGCAATAGTTGGCTTCAGTTTCTTAAAATTCATTGTTTTGACTGGAATTGTTTTGGACATAATTAATATATAATTTTGCATTTGAAAAAAAAGCTTTGAATGTGCGTGCTGCTGCTATAATGAGCACCCTTGGAGCATTTAGGGTTGACTGCCTTGCTCAAGGACAGTGGTCTTTACTTTGTCAGGTCAGGGATGGTATTCACTTTGTGCCTGGGGTGGGGAGCATAGGAGCCTACCCACTTCTTCAAACACCACTACACCACTGGGCAAATGAGCTTGTTCAGAGACACGTGAAATGAGTGTGCCAGCTACACAATCAAAACTAGATGAAGGCCAGCAGCAAAGTACCAGTACCACTAGCAGCACAACTTGTTGATGATGTAGCTTTTTAATAAAACGCAGGTTGCTACCCCACCATATAAAACGCTGACGTTAACAATAACTTACATTTTTTAGTTCAGACCTGCCTTTATCTACAGCTCCGGAAATCGTAAGACCAGTTAAGAAAAAAATGGTTAATCTGGTTTTACTATTGATAGGTACCAGTAAATTTGAATCGGTTCATCAGTTAGTTCATCAGTCAATCAATTTATTTTGAAGGCATACTGATGCCATTTCTGTACTGTAAGTGCGAATAATAATACGTTGAATAAATTTACTAATTTGTCCTCAGTCCAGCTGGCTTTGGTTCTATTTTCCAATTTATTTTGGATCACTGAAGTAAGTCCTCTGGCTCAAACATATACTGTCAGATATCAGAATGTAAAAACAAGTTGAAAATGTCCTTATCTGCAAAGTCTTGGTTAGCAGTCATTGTGTTAGGCAGCAATGTTTTCGTGAGGTCAACCTTTTAAAAAATGCTATGTGGGCGAGACTTGGAAAAAGAAGAAAGCCTGCCATTGTAGTTCTCTACATACTCAAAAATCGTCTCACCTTGTTTGTTTAGCAACCCAACTCTTGATAGAAACATTGCAGAAAGACAAGATATGCCTTCAAAAATTAAGTACAATGTAACATCCCCTCATCCTGGGTCTTGTTTGGGGTGACATTCCATGTTGTGGACACCACCCTGTAGCCATTTCGGACAATGCTCTCATCATGTTATACTGGACTTCCATTAGTTAGTAGCACACACACCTGTCCATTATTGTCACTATGACTCTCACCCGTTTCGGTTTCGATCCTTAGATTCCACATAAATTTCTCCCTTCATTCCATGTTGTGTGTGCTTCATTGTTTGTTGTTGGTAACCCGTGCTGTTACGCTGTTCATTGCATACAAGTTTGTTGTTGTTGGTAACCCGTGCTGTTACGCTGTTCATTGCATACTAGTTTGTTGTGGTTGGCAACCCGTGCTGTTACGCTATTCATTGCATACTAGTTTGTTGCCTACAGTATATTCATTTTTTATTTCAACATTCCTTTCACTACATTTTGTGACGTAGTGACGTATAATTTGCCCATATTATTAGAAATCTGGCGCTCTATCTAGCCAAGCATGTGTGAAACATATCTCATTGTCCCACAAATGTATGGGAGAAGCTTCCAGCACCTCCGGATCATTGTATTTTGGTGTGCCCCTTTAAGCTACTACTATATTAAGGAGTAGGGTGGGTTTTGGTCAAGGAAAAAGATTATTCCATAATTTGCCTCTTAACAAAAAACATTCAGCAGTCTAATTCGTCATGACTCTGTGGCTATTCTTTCTATTGGGACATTAATTAATGAATGTAATGTTTTAAAAATATAGCCATGCTGTGCAATTGACTATGAATCGTTCAGCATGTTAATTAACTCATGCACACATAAATAATGATTTGCAGAAAGTAATAATTAACTAATGTAAATAACATGCACTAATTCATGTTTATGAACATATACCTTATTTGTTATCTAGGCATGTATTTGTATTTATTAACCGCTATGCATATAAATCACTGTCACGCTGTCCCAGAGTGCGATGACGTGGCCAATGGACTGAGATTGGACTCACTGTATAATTATCTGTCTTGATGTTTATATTGAATGATATGGCCAGTACGTTTGAATTGTAGTTTTGTGTTGTGTCATTATTTGTGGAGTTTGTTTAGAGTGGCGCCATCCCCTGTTCCACTGGTGCTTATTTAGGTCTTATTCAGAGTGTTGGAGAGACTGGTTGATTCTAATTAGTGATTGCTTCTCCTTTTGTCTCTATTTTATGCCCAGTTGAACAGGGGATGGTGCGAGTCATTGATTATTGTCAAGTTGGGTGCTGACATGGGAGCTGCACATGCATTCTGTAAGTTGTGAGAAGTTGTAAGGCGTAGTTAGAAGTTATGCGTACAATATTTAAGTATATATATTTGTGTATGTTGTGTTTATGCGTTCTAAGCCGCTAGAAGAGCACATTAGATGTACCCGTTGTGCCTCCTGATTAGTTTCATTTAGAGTTTACACATACACTCTGCATCTACCTCATGTGTCATTGAAAAGCATAGTTATATTCCTTATAAATGTCATCTTTGTGCACTCATTACGTTTGTTCACATGCAACTATACTTGGATGTGTACTCCCAGATATTTTAAACAATATAAGCCTACAAAACTACTCCTACCTGCCTTGATCCCCCTCTCTCTATACCCCAACAACCCGAAACTCTGACAATCATCCTCTATAGGTGCATCAAATAATTATGAATACATGTTTATTAATGTATTAATTCATGTTTATTAATGTATCCTTACTATAAATTGTTACCAAAATCATTGGATGAGATGATGAAGAGAGGAAAGACTAAAAATAGAAGAAAATGAAGAAGAAAAACAGGAAGCAGAAAGGAAATAGGGTTTAGAATCCATCAACATTTGTTCATAGATATGGGACAAACAACACAACATATTTAATTCTCCTGACGAATCTTGTAGACTCCTGCCTCTAATCTGAGTATGTTTAAAAGAATGATGGCGGGGAAGGGAAATAAATCTATACGTGACAAAGAGTGATGGATGGAGAGGCTAGAGAAGTGAAGTGAATGCTTAAGTGCCACACTGGGCTAGCACCAGTCACACTGAGGATATTCATTTTAACAGCTAGAGAAATGGAAATGGATGGAGAAGATGTAGAGAGAGGACGGAATGAAGTAGCCTAGATACAATCTCTTTCTGAGAGAATGGGACATAGTACGTAGGCAGAATTAGAATAGGATTTCCTTTCAAAGCTAGTAATAGTAAGTCAGAAACACAACGATAATCATGCAGAGATACATACATGATCTGTAAGTGAATTTGTGTACGAACAAATACTGGGTCTTTTTACAAGTTAACAAGAGTGATAAGGTGCCTTATTTACATCATAGTTTGCTAGACATTCTGGTTTACATTGAAAGTACTGACAGATAAGCCATGAAGGGATTGTGAGCAACAAGGTACCCATGAAGCATCCAAGAAGTCCCTTATCAGTTTCCTATCAGGGCTTAGACTTAGATAGTGCAGACACAGGAGGCAGGCGTAAAATATACAGTATTTGTTCATCCAAATCAACAGGCAGAATAAGACAGCATACAGGCTGGGGCTGACTTGGGAAAACATACAAGACAAACTAGCAACAAGAAAAGGGAAAGAGCACAGGTTAAATATACAGGGGATAATGAGAACATGGGGACACCTGGTGGGGTTGGAGACCAGGTAAAACAGGTAAACAGAATTAGGGTGTGACACTTCCACTATTCAAACATATTTTCATATTAAGTAGCCAAGACAAACTCTATTCACATGTAGGTATGAAAAGGAAATTAATGACAGTAGACTACTTGCCATTTTGTTTCTCCAACTCAATCATGTGCAATTCACAATCATAACGATGGTTGGTTTGTGTCAATTGTTAAACAACCAAAAAAAGCCTTTTTAGAATCCGTAAAAGGAAATCACATTAAGGTGAACGAAGCCACAAAGTTATTGAGAATTCTAGAAAATATTTCTGGCATGTCATGTGCTGCACAAAACATTCACCTCTGACTTTTAGTGCATTTTTTAAAAATCTGTTGCTTTCTTGCTGGAACTGAAAGACACATCTGTCAGACTTTTTCCATTTACGCTGCAAAATGCGAGCAGCAACTCTGCCAACTTCTTATCCGTTTCAACAATCAAGATGTCTTTTGCAATAACATTTTATTTAAGAAACATCCGATCCAAATGATTATTTTATCCATTCACACTACACCTAATTACCTGAGGTTTTTTACGGTGTTAATGTGGAAGTCATTTTGTCATTTCCTCCTTTTGAATCCTACTTTGTGATTGTACTCGATCAAACAGTACGAGTTTCTCTAGGCACAATGCAGCGCTACGACTGGGACAACCTTGCATCCCTCCAGTCAGCATAGAGATCTTGCCGTGCAGCCAGGAAACTTCAGCTATTCCAAAAAAAGGAGGAAACATGAGGAGAAAATGTTTATGCTGGAACTGGTGTTGTGAAAGCCACACTGCCACCTCTAAGTGATAAGTTTCCCTGCGGCAGACATCAAAGAACCATGATAACTTGGCATGCGTATCCTCCAATTTGTTCACAGAGAACTTAGAAGGTTGCCCGGGAGCAAAATGAATAAAAAGTTAAGTTTTTTAAACCACCACACACACACACCAACACACGCACACACACACACGCACACACAACTGGCCACTATCATCACTGACAGGAGATGTGCATCAAATTCCTCCCGTGTTTGCTTAAAATACCTCCACCACAATCTCGCATGAAACACAAAACCATAATGGAGCCGAGGCAGTGATGTATGTCTTTACACTTTTCAGGAACCAAACTGCTTCTTGGATGTAACTGGGTGCAGGAGGCAACAGAAATCACACAAACTGAGACAGACAAGGGTCTAGACTCACCAGGCAAATCTCTGAGGAAAGCTTTCACTGTATTGCTCCTGTTGGAGTGACTTTAATTGGAATTGAATACCAAGGAACATACCTCACTGTTGTCCTACAACGAATCCTGGACTGAAATACAAAAGTGGACAGTTAAGTTAATGCCAAGAGCAGGTGGTGAAGGAGAGTTACCATTTCTTTCTATTTAGAAAAGTGAGATTTTCCAGAGTAAAGAGTGGAGGATCAGTATTGGTCAGGCTACAGTGTGTCTGTATACAGTATGTGCATGTGTCTGATACCTGTCATGGTAGCAAAACAACACGGTTGATTTTACACATGAATGTGAATCATTATAGACAAAGAGAAAAAGAGACAATATCCCTGTAATTCTCAAAATGCGTACCTTTGCATAGGATTGTATATATATCTGCCTCTATTGTCCAACTGTCAGGGGTCAGCTGTCGTAAATGGTTTTAATGGCAAAAATAAACAGGGAAGCTGCCGTTTTTGATAGAAAAACAGTCTAAAGTTTAAATGGGTTTGGTTTATATTCCTTGGTTAATAGAATTGTGGAGATATAATCTAATTAAATCTACATGAAGTATTGAAAATGGCCTTTTCTGTCTACAGTGGGGCAAAAAAGTATTTAGCCAGCCACCAATTGTGCAAGTTCTCCCACTTAAAAAGATGAGATAGTTTTTTTTTCTGACAGACACAGCCCATTTAACACGTAGCTCAGCGGCCCATTGGTTTAGGCACGGTTCTAGCAGGGGGGCAAACACGTTCGCCTGGCAACACAAACTCTGATTTGTCAGAATAATGGCGCTTGTTTTAATTTATAAATAATTTCAATAATAATTGTGAAGTCTTAACAAAGCTAGTGAATTGTAACCAAATGCAATTGTATTGCAGAAGGCAGCTGGGAGGTTGAGTTCTTATTCTCCATGATCTTCAACGTGTCCCAGAACTTTTTGGAGTTGGTGCTAGAGGTTGCAAATTTTTCTTTAAAAAAGCTAGTTTTGGCATACCTGACTGATTGTTTATATTGGTTCCTTACTTCCCTGAAGAGTTGGATGTACAGATTGTTTTAGGCTAAAGCGTTGTGCCATAGGGTGTTTTTGTGTTGGGCTAGGATAGTCAGATCTGGAGTAAACCAAGTGTTATATCTACTTTTAGATCTAAAATTGGGATTTAAAGGCTTTTGAGTGTATTTTGCCATACCCATTTTCTAAATTATCCTATTATAGCTACCCAAAGGGTAAAGTTAAACTTTTTTGATAAACATTGATCTAAAAAGTCCAGAGAATTTTATTGCATTTGTTTGATTCTGATCAGGCAAAAGACCTAGGACTAATTTTCAAAGGTTTTAAGTATTTAATGAGCAAATTGATTGACAGCAGTGGTTCTTGAGGCAAAGTTTTTCAGTATGAGGGGATCTTAACAAATTATATGAATATTGTGTGTAACACCACGTGATTATAGAGCCGTAAAACTCATTAGCGCCAACTAGTGGCCAATTTCTTTTAAAATTCAGACCTCTAGGGCCATGAGTCAAACATGACCATCGAGTTTCGTTCCAATCGACCTCCGTTAACCTTGTCTAATAAGTGCTCAGCATTCCTTGGCTGATGGCGGCCATGTTTTTTGAGATACACCCACATCCTCATAGACATACATGACACCTTGGACTAAGACACTGCATACCAATTTTCAAGTCAATCGGATTAACGGTCAGGTGGTCATAGCCCTTTAAAATTTCTTTCCATGTTATAGCTTCACCTAGTGTTCAATCATCGCAATATTTTTACTGTGACCTTAGATTGAATTCTTACATAAGTTTGCCGGGTTTGGTGAAGATATCTCATTTACTTCTTGAGTTATAGTCATTTTAGTGACTCCACCACAACTTTCATTTTGCACCCCTTAGTGACTGTAAATCGAAATTTCAACTTTTTTTGATAATTATTGATATTCATACACCAGAGAACATTTCTCCACTGGGTTCGTTCCAATCAGGCTAAAAACCTAGGACTAGATTGCAAAAGTAGGTTTTTTACATATTCACAAATATTTAATGAACGGTTTGATTGACAGCAGCAGTTCTTGAGGCAAAGTTGTTCAGTATGTGGAGATCTATCAAATGATATGAATATTGTGTTGCTGTGTGTAACACCACATGATTACAAATCCGTAACAGAGCCGTAAATCTCGTTAGCGCCAACTAGTGGTTGATTTCTTAAAAAAATCTTGGGCCATTATAGCGCAACCTGGTGTTCAATCGTTGCAATCTTTTTATTGAAATGCCCATCACTAGTATTAGGGGGGAATTCAAATATGAAAAATGTTTTAGAAAGCATGATATAATTTGACTATCATTTTAAGTAACACTATCAGATTTTCAAACAAAAACTAATATATATAAAAAATTATTATATATTATTATATTTTTAAGAATTTCATTTAGAATTTAGGCGGCCGCCTGTTTTGCCTAATGGTACAAACCACCCCTGTCCTTTGAGCTCAAAGGAGTTTTAGGTATTGAAAAGTGTTCTCCAGGCAGATCTGCCTTGGAGGCAGAAATCGTTTGATTGGTTGACAAAAACAGAGTATGGACCTCACATGACATCAGAAATGTGCACATGTGTAAGGTTTGCTCACCCAGATCCCCTGCATCTCCAGACACCAGCAAAACGCAACATTCCAGCTCTCATGAACGCATCCCTCAGCTCAGATCCCAATCACCTGAATTCTGATCACTTGTCTTTTTCTTTGTGTGTATATAGTCCTGTTTGTTCGTGGTATTCAGCGTGAGGTATTATTTGTTTTTGTGCGACGTACTGAGCAATTATTCCTAAGTTTGATCGGTCTGACCTGTTTTCTTCCTGTGTACCACGTTATTTTGGATTTGCCCTTTTGTAGCTTTTCCAGTGGATCCCCGTGTGCCGAAACCCTGCCTGTCTCCTAACTACTCCTGTCTCTGATTCTTGTACTTCATTGCCTATAGTGGTGTACCAATCTGTTTCTGCCTGACCTCTGCTATTCGGGAATTACAGACTGTTCACTATTAAATATTATGCACTGCGTAACTGTACTCTTGTCCAAGTCGTATCATTACAACATGAGCATAGTTTTCTCAGTCTTTAATCATACCTAACCTTAACCCTAACCTTAGCGACACTTGAGTGTTACAATGTAATCCTCTGCTACAGTATATATACACGCAGAGGGAAAAGATTAGGTTGGCATAGATTGTAATTATCAATCAAAACTAAACGTAATGTGAGAACCGCCCTCTGTTTTGAATCAACTAATCAAATGATTTCTGCCTTCAAGGCAAATCTGCCTGGAGAACACTTTTCAATAGCTAAAAACTCCTATGAGCGTCCTTCTTCTGCTAATTCATCAGCGTAGTGTATCCTTCTCATGGTAAGCCCTTCAGCCTATGTTCTCTTCATCTAACCTCTCATCAGACATGGAAGACTGAGCTATTTTTGCATGTCTTCAGGTGTCTGCAGTTGACTGTGTGTTCAAAAGGGTGTGAACATTTCCTTTTTTTGATTGAGTATGTGTGTATCCCTGTAATCCAGTGGCTCTGCTAAGAAGCGATAGGAATGGATACGCCTGATAAGAGGTATGAAAATTACACGCGATAAATTAAAATGTAATCCCATCACCAACTAAATATAATGAGCACAAATAAGGAAGACATAACCTCTCTGCGTGTATTCCAGTTTATTACCTAGATTGAGCATCCACAGTGTAGGACTGGGGGAAAAGGGTACTAATTACTACTAATGTGTACCTAAGGGGTACTAACATGTCGTGGCCCTCCAGGAATAAAGTGAGAAGGGTCCTTCAAAGACTGCTCATGAACAGGGCCAAGGATTTTGTGCTACGCCACTTAGCATGCGGCTCAAGATAAGGTGCACGGTTGACAACCAGAGCAACTTAATAAATTCCAAAATAAAGATATGTATTTAGAAAGTCCTGATATTGGCATACCAGATATTCCTTTAGTGCTCTAATACTCTAAGCTCCACACCTGGCCCCTGGCAACTGTTTGCACCCGTTCTCTCGGTCTCCCCCTACCTACTTGTCTCCCTATCGGCTACCTATTGTCCTGTCATTGAAATAGTTAAACTACCTGGAAAAAACATAGAAAATAAGACTTTTTTTGATTGAGTATGTGTGTATGTCATGAGATCCTGCAGTTAACTTGTCGGTAGATATTGTAGTGTATTGAAAGAGATGTGTTTTGGGAGTACTTTACATAAGCAATCGTCTTGGGGCTCCACTCAATGGGGCATGCTTATCTCACAGCCACCAGCCCATTCGCTTCTTCAGAGGAGCACATACCCAGGGTGGAGGTCAGTCGTTGGATTGATTACAGGATTGTTAGGTCTCTTTAGTTGTGTCACATAAAGGGTTGAATTATTAAATATGCATCGATGTTGTCACTTTCTGAAGGTAGATGTTCGTGGGCTAAATTAATATTAATGTGGGGCAGCCTGTTCCTTTGACTTAAATGTGTTCGGCCAAAGGTGACGACCATATTTCTAGGCCCCAAACTAAGGATAATTTAGTCAATGTAAATGTGTCAATGTCAGTTCTGTTGTTTCATTGTTTTAGCCAGAAGGGGAGTGATCCTATTTGACACACAGGGGTTTTTGGGCGATACATCTGTCTGCTACCTGGGTAGGCTACCTGTCAGAGGACACATGAGCTTGTTTTAGTCTTGGAGTTCATCATTAACAAAGTTTCATGCCATAGTGTGTTGTTAGGATACTTACAGATTATACTGCATAGTGTGTTTAGGCAAAAGGGAGGAGGATACTTGTTCGATGTTCCTGGTATGTAATTGTGATGTATATTCTATGGGAAGTATTGTACGTATCATTACGCTAAACTTGTAATTTTACTGCAGTATTTCAGATCTATAGTGTTCATGCATTTGTTATGTATTGTCTAGGAGAAGTATTGTGATTTTATACCTTGTTGGAATAAATGTTATTTTGAACTACAGTAGCTGTATTGCGGCATTCCAAGTTTATTCCTATTAACTCCGGTGGAGGTATAGGGGGCACTGTTCTACTTCTATCCTCCAGTCCTTATGTCTTTGTTAACCACAGGGCTAGCATCCGGTTTGGCAAAGTGATGAAAATGTGGAAGTGCCTTAAACCTGCATTCTATCTGAATTCCAGCTGGGGGCGACATGTGTGGTTGTTAAAGAGGTCAGTTTCTGTAGAAGTCTATGAGAAAGTCAGACACTTCTCACTTGATTTAGTACCTCAGTAAACATTTGAAAAAATCGGCGATAAAGCAGGGGGTGTTTTAGGGAATGGCTATGATGTGATTGACATTGACTGTGCCAGTGAAAATGTGTAACGTAACATAGAGTGTAAGCAGCGATGCCAAATCTCAGCTAACGTCACAGTCAGATACCGCCTCTCGTCTAAAATCGTCACATCCACAACCAAGATGGCTGCACTCGTAACGGCAAACTCAACGTCCAAAATCAGATCTTCACAAACCAATAGGAGACGTAACACATGTTACATCGGGTACTATATACGGTTTATGCTATTAATAAATGCACACACATAATGATGTCAGGGTGTCCCTAACTTGGTGCCCCTGTGTTGAGAGATTGTTCCCTAGAGTCTAGCCCTGCAACCACATGCTATTCTGGTGCCTGAGCCATGACAATAGAGTCGCTATCTACCTAAATTTGAGCCAGGTGATTTCTGGGCCCTGATGACATCACACTCGTAATATAATATGGAGTCAGATTTATAGATATTCATTCATCAACAAGGTCACAGATTCTCTATAGACTCTTCACATTCCTATCAATCTCCTATGTTACATTCATAGTGGGAAAAAGGGAACACTTTTTTCCATACAACTACAATACAACTAGGTAGTTCAGAGGCATCAAGAGGTTTTAAATCTCCTTTTCTCCAATGATTAATGCTGCCATTGCAACAACTCCAAACAGATTCGCCGAACTAACAATTGTTTGAATCCCAGACTGCCAAAGTGAAAGCTCTGACATTCTATAAGTGAGCAAGGTAGCACACTGAGCAAAATAAGACATATATTTTCTATATTTACTCAAAGTCTATTCAACATCTTTTCAAACTGGTGTCAACATGCCATGTTAAATATTAGTAAAATAAAAAATATGTTGGAAAACAATATTCCGTTTTCACCAACATAACAAGAAACATATTGTAATAAAGGTAAACTGAGGTTTTCTAAAGCATGTGATCTATCATATTCTGATATAGTCTTAGCCATTGTCTTCAATGCACGTGTACTGCTGATGCAAAAAAAGGACAAAATCCAAATGGGTACAAATAATATTTTGCATCAATTATTCAAATTATTCTATTATTCCAAAATGTAGCCAGGGGCCCACTTATGTAGCTTCAGCCGAGAGACAGCTCTCGTCCTTTATTAACCTGATCCTATGTGGCTCCTAAAAATCTATTGATTCCAGTGCAATGTGTTGTTTAGCCTACATAGTTACATAAACGAGCAATAAGGCTGAAATAAAGCCCTTTCTCTTTCTTTTTAACTTTTAGCTCAGTCATGTTATTGTTACACTGACTAGGTCAGTCTCCTATTAATTTGCCATATTCATTAATTGATGCATAATTTGCATTGGGAATTCATTTTATGATTTTGTGTGTTTTGTTTCAACAGTAAACCGATAAAAAAAGGATCACATATCTATGTTTGAGAAAGGGGTATGCAATTTACATACAGTAAACATAGAGAATTATACGGTTGGTGGGTGAAGGGATGGGGCGACAAATCTTTTGCTCTTTCTCTGATATTTGGCAAGGCTTTTATAACTCTGATACATATTACATAATTAGATTGTATTATATTAACTAGTTGAGAGTAAATGTGAAGGGGAGAAGATGGTTTTCTGTAAGCTATTATAACGTCTCCTTGGGGTATGATTCATGTTGCCTTTTATTCCTTCATGCTCCTTATAATTGTAATAAGATGACGATGATGAAGATAATGCTTGTGGAAATGCGGTCTGTGTGAATACATTCAGATGGTCAGTGGCCTTATTCAAAGGAAGGTTAGTGTATTTACACTATTACACTTCAGGTTGAGACAGGCTGAGACAAATGCAAAACAAACACCAATGTGTCTAAGGGTGACAGCAGCTCTTTGCGCTAATCGTTTAGTTGACTTACTTTCTGAATGACACAATGAGGATTTCAAAAGGAACACATATTACTTCAAACACGGAATGCTATTGAATCATTGACCAACATGTCAGGATGTTAAAGAATAATCACAGGTAAATTACTTTGACTCACTCTGGAACAAATCCTCCTCCCTCGTCTTGTTCCCCACAAGACCATTTTCCCCTCTCATATCTCTGTCTTATGGCTCCCTGTATTTCTCCCTTTCCTTCTCTTCATTCTTCCCTCGACAGGTGACATCATTAAATATTCTTTCAGAAGTGAAAAGGGCAGCTGTCAAATCTGGCTGAGATCTGAAAAAGCAGGACTTACCTACCAATTACTACCCAAATTATAGTAACGATGAGCACACACAAAAATACACTCACAAACTGTATGCTGTCTGCATACACGTACTGTACACACTCGAGTCTTAGATTTGTTACAGACGTTGTCCACTAATTTTCATGTTTATGTGTCTGTCAGAGGATTTCAATGTGTCATTCTCATGGATTTAATTAACATATTACACTCATTCCACAACCTTGGGCATTAACATGGATTTGCCCCCACCGTTACAGCTGTAGCTGGCACCGCTCTTCTGGGAAGGCTTTCCGCAATATTTTGGTGTGTGTCTGTTGAAATGTGTGCCCATTCAGCCAAAAGAGCATTTGTAAGGTCAGGCAATGATGTTGGAAGAGAGGGCCTGGCTTGCAATCAACGTTCCAATTCACCCCAAAGGTGTTCAATGAGGGGTTGAAGTTAGGGCTCTGTGCAGGTCACTCGAGTTCCACACACAAAATTTGTTGAAATATGTCTTTATGGACCCTGCGCCAGGGCACTATGCATTCCAGTAGGTGGCATCCATTAGACTGCCAGAAAGCCAAGCGTGATTCATCACTCCAATGAACACGTTTCTATGGCCTAGACTCTTCTAGAGTCCAGCGTGCTTTACACTGACTTGTAGCAAAGGTGTCATCCTTTGACAGTGCCACGTTTAAGACACTAAGCACTTCAGTACAACTCATTATACTGCCAATGTTGGTCTATGGAGAATTAATGTGTGCAGGATTTGGCTGAAACATCTGACCTCAGTATATTACTATGGGTGTTCACATACTTTTGGCCATATAGTGTATCTAAAAAAGAATATAGAAAACAAAATATCCATGTTCTCTAACTGTAGAATTAACCCCTATCTTAATGGTAACCCTTACCCTAATCTAACCTTAACTTCAATACATTAATATGTTATTCCAAACTTAACCTAGCCATAATGCCTAGCGGTCACCTTCTGTATATTTCCAAAACCTAAAAGTAATCACAACTGTAACATTAAACCAGCTGTCTGAACCTGAACCCATGCAAAGCCAGAAAGAAACGTAATTCCTGTAGGGACTAGCAAAATCTCTTAAGAAGGGCACATCTTTTTTATTTTTTTATTTATAAAGGACAATGTACATTAATCAACATTTCTGTAAATGTGCCAGTGTTACTCAGCCGGGCTAACTTTCAACTGTAGTCCTTTGGTGAGGTGTTTTGAGACCAGAGCAACAGAAAACATTAAAACATTATTTCAAATAAAATAATGTACAGAAAGAAGTCAATAAGATACCATAAAGACAACTAGAGCAACAAAATAAGCTTTCTAAAAAATTTATGCTGAGCGACAGGATGCAGATATATATTAGTATAGTTACTTATCATCAGTATACACATTCAATACCGGAAAGTATATAAGCAACAATACACAGCCAAGCAACACAGGTAAGACATTTTCTTGAAACACACAACCATGGAAAGTCAATCTTTCATATATACCTAGGCCATGCAGTGCTGACTCGAATCTGACAACGGGTAAGACATAAGACATCTTAGCAGCAGGTTAGCAGTAATAATAATAATAATAATAACAATAAAATTACCAGGGGATTAAAAATGAGTTCCACATATAAGATGCTCTTACAGAAAAACATGGGAGCTGGACCTGTAAGGAGATACATAGTCCCCTCTCAGAGCAGATCTTGTGGCTCTATAGTATGGATTTTTTTGTTTAATAAAAGTATTAAATGATGCGGGAGCTTTGCCCTTTAGGATCTTGTACATAAGGCAGGTGTCATTGTATTTAATTTGATTTTCCCAAATAAGGATGTCATATTTTCTAAGAAGATTGCAGTGATGGTAAGTATTGTGTTGTGTTTTCGTGTATGACAATCCGGGAATATCCTGGATTTGTTTGAGTATATTTGGCCCTAATTAGAACTACAATTTAGCTGCTACGTCCTTCAGTAGGTGTCAAAGTAATTCAATGGAGGGTTAATTAAACTAATACCAACCCAATAGTCACACTATAGAATTAAACGCCCTGTTTTACATAATCTACTCTGATTATCATGTCTTCCAGGAAGTAGAACACAAAAGTATTCCACACACTCTAATGTTGTCTGTCCGACTTAAAAACCCACACTCGTATCTGAAGAAAATAAGACATGTTGGGAAGCCAATGATTTCAGATGGATATGAGGAAGGTGTGGGATGAGGCCACAGCTCAACAGTTCATACAGTTCTTCCATGTAGCGGAAGAAATAGTGAGAGTTAGAAAGCCAGAAAAAGAAATGAATTCATAAATGATATTAGGCATTCAAGCTATTTGATCATTTGATTCTCTATTTTAGGCCAATTGGGAGTTTCAGATACAAATGTGTTTATTTATTAGATTGAAATTGTTGCCATTATCTGAATACAATTCATAGCACAAAAGATGTTAGATGAAGTAATTTCCTAAAGGAAGTACTGCAAGTTTTGGCATGATTGAAATACATCACCCTGCACTTTTCAAATCTTACAGCGCATTCATAATTCAGTATCCACACCTCTTGACCTTGTCTTAATGTTGTTGTGCTACACTTTGGATGTAATATTGATTATATTTAGATTTTGTTTTACTAATGTATATACACAATACCCCATGAATGCCGAGACAGGTTCATGGAGATTTGAAAGGATGCATATATACAGTATCTGAGTGTGAGGATTTCTATTTAAAAAATAGCATGTGTATAGTTCCTGAGAGAACATGTCATCTCCATGCAATAGAAGAAGTATAGAACAACCCAGATTCTTCCCGTACAAACGGAGCAACCAGGCAAGAATAACCATGGTTAAGGATGTGATGGAAACATGCAGACATGTATGTTGCCTAGAGTATGAGCTCTTAGGAACAAGGGGTCATAGTCATTAATGGCTTGAAAATCTTACAACCTAAAGCCAATTTAGTAGAAAAAGCTATTTCAAGATGCGCCAGCAGCCCTTAAAAAGCTTTTACCGCTCTACTAGTCCCATGCGTTAATAAGATTATTCTCGTAACCACGATTTTTTAACGTTGCATTTAGCTGAGTAAAACACAACACATTCTTTCAGATTATTGCCACGAGCCACCAATTAAGTTGACGAGATGCCCATGCGTCTTGCAAGCCATTTAATGACTTTGCTTGGCCTACGCCTAATTGCTCACCACATTGACATAATCAATAGGCTATTGATTTCTAAATTCTCTGTAATGTACAATAATCTGTAAGCCTTCAACATAAAATAATGGTGCAATCACGTGTGCATGCAAGACTTTTGGTAAATTGATTCCCATCAAATACTATTATATTCAAACCATCTGCAAATAAGTGGGCCAAATGGTTTGCTGAGTAGTCTTACTTCTACATATGAAAATAGATGTTTATTTGACAGGTGTGTGGACTGGACACCAACTACCTTGTGAATTCCAGATTCGACCCACACACAAACAACTCAACACAGATTCAACCCACACATAAACAACTCAACACATATTCAACCCACACACAAACAAATTCAACACAAATTTCACCCACAAACAATCAACACAGATTCAAACCACACACAACAACCTCAGACATCTGATTAGTAAACCAGCAACAATGATCCCCGGCAAACGACAGCAGGTGGAGTCATGACAGGACCCCCCCAGACATATGCTGCTTCTGCCACAAGACGCAGCCGGCCTGGCGGATTACCCAGAGGGCGAGGAACGAGTCAATTAGAGCAGTGGTGGTGAAAGTTCTTGATCAGGTTTGGGTCCAGGATGTCCTCTGCAGAGCAATCCCCCTCTGTGACGGGAGTCCAATAGATCCCAGACTGTGTATGCAGGACTCCCATCAAAGTCCATAGTGTTGGAAGACCAGTTGAAATTGTGTCAGAATCGGGCTGATGTGAACATGGATTTTTTTCAGTTTGAAGGCTGCTTCTGCGTCAGGATTCTATCGCAGCTTTTGTGGATTTCCTTGTCGTACAGAGGTAAGTGGGGCCGCAATTGTGCTGAAGTTCCGGATAAATCGACAGTAGAAGTTGACAATCCCAAGAACTCTGTAGGTCCTTGATGTAGGAGGGAACTGGTCATGACCTGAGTGCCTCTGTTTTTCCTTTCTCCATGTAGACACCATTGGAGGAGATGTGATATCCCAGGAATGAGACTATTGGCTGGTAGAAGGTGCATTTCTCTCCTTCTACGCACAGCTGATGTTCTCCGAGGCATTTCAGTATTGTCCTTATGTGACGAACACGTTCCTGGAATGTAGCCGAGTAGATAAGGATGTCGTCTATGTATACTACCCAGCACATCGTCCACGAAGGACTGAAAAACTGAGTGGGCATTAGTTAAAACGTATGGCATCACCAGGTATTCATACAGTCAGGAGGTGGTGCTGAAGTCCGTCTTCCATTCATCCTACCCACGTATCCGGATCAGATTTTATGCGCTCTGTAGATCTAATTTGGTAAAGATGCACACTTCGTGCAATTGTTTCATGGCCGAAGGAACCAAAGGAAGTGGGTAACGGTACTTGACCGTGATGTCATTTAACCCCCAGTAGTCTATGCAGGGCCTCAGTCCTTCTTTGTGAAAACAAACTGGACGAGGCTGGTGAGGAAGAGCGTCGTCCACATATTTCTCCATGGCTCCCGCGTCCGCCACTGACAGTGGGTGGATCCTGCTCTGGGGGGGTTCTTCCCTTCTATCAGGTCAATGGCACAGTCCCAGGGAGAAGGGAGACAGGTGGAACAAGATGGGAAAAACCCATCCAGATATTCAGTGTACTCACTGGGGATTTGTGACTGGAGGGCGCACGCTAGACTCAACTGATGTTGACTCACATACATACAGTAGGAGAACAGGTGTTCCTGCAGGAGGTAGCCCAGGCGGTGATAGCGCAGGTGGTCCAATTGATGTAAGGCAGTGGTCCTCAAACCCTTCCATGGAGGGCCTAGTGTATGCTGGTTTTTGGTCTTTCCCTTCAATTAGAGCATAATTAAGACTGCCAGGTGAGGGGAGATACTAACCAATTAGTGAGCTACTCCATCAGCCTTGTACACGTTAAAAGCGAAAACCTGCATACACTAGGCCCTCCATGGAAGGGTTTGAGGACCACTGATGTAAGGGTTGTGGTGCTGAAGCCAGGGTAATCCCAAAATGGGTTGGTGACGAGGTGATGATGTTGAAGGTGAAATCCTCCTGGTGCGGGGGAGTCAACGGGATGGTGATGGTGACTAGTACGCTGGCGACAATGATCGCCGGGGAGGAACGGCAGGTGCAGTCGTGGCACCCACACACAAACAATGTAACATATCCAAGAAAAACACAAACAATAACGAGGCAAACAAAAACAAAAGTCAACATATAATTATAAAATTAACAATAAAAACGTAGACTGAAACTAAAGCCTGACAGATTTATAAGGACCACACTATGCCACGACCAAGTACTCACTGTGAAGCTGCTGATCACTCAGTTATTTGATAGTAACTTTTCATGTGACAACACTGAAGAAATTACACTTTTCCACTATGTAAAAGTAGCGAGTGTACAGCTTGTTTAACAGTGTAAAATTTTTGTTCCCTCGAAATAACTCAACACACAGCCATTAAGGTCTAAAACGCTGGCAACAAAAGTGAGTACACCCTTAAGTGAAAATGTCCAAATTGGGCCGGAAGTGTCAAGATTTTGAGTGGCCACCATTATTTTCCAGCACTGCCTAAACACTTTTGGGCATGGAGTTCACCAGAGCTTCACAAGTTTCCACTGGAGTCCATCCATGACGACATCACGGAGCTGGTAGATGTTAGAGCCCTTGCGCACCTCCACCTTCCATTTTAGGATGCCCCACAGATGCTCAATAGGGTTTAGGTCTGGAGATATGCTTGGCCAGTCCATCACCTTTACCCTCAGCTTCTTCAGCAAGGCAGTGCTCGTCTTGGAGGTGTGTTTGGAGTCTTTATCATGTTGGAATACTGCCCTGCGGCAGAGAGGGGATCATGCTCTGCTTCAGTATGTCACAGTACATGTTGACATTCATGGTTCCCTCAATGAACTGTAGCTTCCCAGTGCTGGCAGCACTCACGCAGGCCCAGACCATGACACTCCCACCACCATGCTTGACTGTAGGCATGACACAGTGGTCTTTGTACTCCTCACCTGGTTGCCACCACACACGCTTGACACCATCTGAACCAAATAAGTTTATCTTGGTCTCATCAGACCACAGGACATGGTTCCGATAATCCATGTCCTTAGTCAACTTGTCTTCAGCAAACTGTTTGCGGGCTTTCTTGTGCATCATCTTTAGAAGAGGCTTCCTTCTGGGACGACAGCAATGCAGACCAATTTGAAGCAGTGTGCGGGTATGGTCTGAGCACTGACAGGCTGACCCCCCACCCCTTCAACCTCTGCAGCAATGCTGGAAGCACTCATACGTCTATTTCCCAAAGACAACCTTTGGATATGACGCTGAGCACGTGCACTCAACTTCTTCAGTTGACCATAGCAAGGCCTGTTCTGAGTGGAACGTGTCCTGTTAAACCGCTGTATGGTATTGGCCACCATGTGGCAGCTCATTTTCAGGGTCTTGCCAATCTTCTTATAGCCTAGCCATCTTTATGTAGAACAGCAAATCTTTTTTTCAGATCCTCAGAGAGTTTATTGCCATGAGGTGCCATGTTGAACTTCCAGTGACCAGTATGAGGGAGTGTGAGAGCGATAACACCAAATTTAAAACACATGCTCCCCATTCACACCTGAGACCTTGTAACACTAACGAGTCACATGTCACCAGGGAGGGAAAATTTGCTAATTGGTCTCAATTTCACTTACAGTAGGGGTGCACTCACCTTAATGGCTGTGTCTGTGTGTTGAGTTATTTTGAGGGGACAGCAAATTTACGCTGTTATACAAGCTGTACACTCACAACTTTACACTGCAGCAGTGTCATTTTTTTTGTGTTGTCACATGAACAGTTATAATCAAATATTTACAAAGATGTGAAGGGTGTACTCACTTTTGTATTTAAATACAGTCAAACCCAACAATAATTTACATTTTAATTATTACATTTTAGTGATTTAGTGACAGTATACAGGGACATCCCCCTGCTGGAGCAATTTTGAGTTAAGTGCCTTGCCCAAGGACAATTCGGGAATCAAACTGGCAACCTCCGACTATAAGTCTGACTCACTAACCGCTGAATAGACTGTGAGGGAGTGCCTCAAGAGTGCTGCAATATTTTGGAATAAGTTGAAATGTGATTTTAAATTTTTTTGTAAGAATTCGTACTGAATTAAAGAAATGTGGGATTACATCCAGATTTTTAATGCGAAGGACCATAATCTACAGTGTGCAGACATACAGTGCAAAACGTTAAGTATACTTGCCGTTGCCGACCTGGCCCGTGACAATGTGACGTCATGGGAGCGCCGTAACTATTTATACTTATGGCCTATGGTCTGTGTGTGTGACGGTGTCTTCAGCCCAGCTTGGACTAGTCTCTAAACAAGGTGTTAGTGGATTAACACAGATTACAATACAAATCAATGAGTTAGTGGATTAACACAGATTAAAATACAAATCAATGAATTAGTGGATTAACACAGAATACAATACAAATCAATAAATTAGTGGATTAACAGAGATTACAATAAAAATCAATGAGTTAGTGGATTAACACAGATTACAATACAAATCAATGTGTTGGTGGATCAACACAGATTACAATACTTTGCTTCTGCTGGTTTCCCATTAAGCTATTATGGTGAAAAAGGCACTGCAATACATACAGTATTTCTATATTCTATGTGGGCTTAAAAACAAATAGAAAAATTATTTCTGTAGCTACAACATAGAAGATGGATGTTAATTAAGATGTAAGGCGGAGAAGGCAATGAGTCTTTGGTTTAGCTACTGCACCTGAACAGACATGTTGTCACTGGCAATTATATCTTTGGTTTAGGCAGTAAGCCAACCATTAAATCGATCAGATTTTACAGTGAGAACATCATTAATTGTGTATGAGCAGAAGGTTTTATCATTAGGACACTGAATTAATGGCTGATGAAACTTTGCCTGTGCCATTGTATGTGAATAATTAATTCTAAATCAGTCAATTCTAAGAGTGTCCGAAAGACTTGGATAAGCAAATCAATTTAATTCTGCCTTGGTGAATTTCTATTAAAACATGACCTGTGTGTTCTAAAAATGTTTTCCATTAGCATGCTTTGTGGGCTATCGGGGTACCTAAGAACAGCATGTAGCAGTTAAACGTGTAACATGTCTCTTCTCCTATATCTACGGCTATTTAGGTATGGGCATCAAACTGACCATTGCATTTTAACGTGCTCTGATATACTTCCTGATGAATACTTATGATCCAGTCCATAAGATCACTCAATATATGATCAATAGTGTAAGACAACATTCATTTTGTGTCTAATCCTTTCAGTACGGGCTGGTTCATCCACCACGATAAAACACACGTCAATAAAATATTAAGATTAAGTGAAACAAAAAATCTTGAAAGCAGAATCTCTGATATTAAAATGTATGAAGTGTCCTCCCTCTACTAATATCCACTAAGACTAAGATTTACCAATATTAGTGGAAGCTACTATATTCCAGTACAATACAGTGTCAGATGCAAATGCCCTACCGGAGAGTCTAAAACACATAGCTCTCTTGTCGACAAACACTAACTTTCACAACTCTGCAGTTTGCACCACCCATGCCCTAACAATGATGGTCCAATGACGTGCCAACTATGCCGATTGATGCCAGTCTAGGTGTACCATTCACCTAGTACCATTTTCTAAATTTACAGCAGTCTCAGACAAGCAAACAGACATGGCCAAGCTGCTTTCCTTGAATGCCCTATCTGTCTTTACACAAATGATGATGAGGGCGGTCAAAAATATCTCATATAGAGAGAATTTACTATACTTTTATTTTCTTTATGTAGTATTTATTTCCAAACCCTAAACTTAACCCATGGGTAGAATTGCCCAATTGTCTGTTTGGATTCCACACATCTGTCCTTGGTTTCCAAAGTCCAGTTTCAGACAACAGACACTTTTCATGATTGCAGTTACCCATACCTAAAGTGCAGAGGTGCAGCTTCTTGAAATGAAACATAATGAATATGTTTACGTTCCAATGGGAGCCATAGGTTCATTTAAAAGGTTTTGTCTAAAACAAATGTATTCAGAATGAAGGCTTTATTACAGAAGACTAGGCTAGTATCTCCTTCAAATTAATGCCCTTTAGAGAATGCTACTGTTAAAATATGTGACTTCAAACTTTTCTAGAGATATTCCCTTGTGCTTTTGGCACCACTTCGTAACAATGTGTTGATGTGCTGCTATATATGTACCAAATGAAAAGGTATTTCTTCAGTTGGAGGATGATATTTGGATGCAGATCTACTCAAACTTAAAAATCGACAGTTTTTCTTTGGTTTGCCAGCCTTTGGTAGGCTACCGACAGTTGAGTCAATGGTTTGTGTGTGTGTGCGTGTGTGTGTGTTTGTATGTATGAACGCCCCAGGCCATGTTACTGACCAGTACAGCATTGTTGGGGAACATGACTGCACAACACTAGTCTCTGTCACACCCACAGATCTACAAGTTCTGTCACCAAAAGGCTGCATGCACTGGAGTCCACGTAGAGACTTAATCTTTTATTACTTCATCTGTAACCTTGCTCTCCTCAGCTCAGTTGCAGCCCTCTGCTCAGGTAAAACTTTGACTACTAGCGATAATGCATGATCTGATTTTGTGGTGTTCAAAAGTTGTCTGCATGTTTCAGTTATTTCCCTTTACTTTCATTGAGATGATTGGATGGGCGTGTGTTTTCTTTACAAATAAACATTCTCTTTTAGGTTATATATAGTTTAACACATTCTCAGGTAAAAGTACTTGATTTGATTTAGGATTTTTACCTGTAAAGTTCAGTGAAATTTAATAAGAGAAACTGATCGATTGTCTATGACATGAGCTCAGACTGTTGTTGGATATACATTGAAATATTAATGAAACATTACAAAACAGTACGAGAGGCTGGAGCCATTTTAATGGTTCTCAATAGATCAGATCGATTCGTAATACCTTAATATACAGCCACTCACATTCATTTTATGTATTGCATTATTTAAAGCTGTTGATGAGATTATTGAATGATATTAGAATATTTAAGAGAGCCAGTAGCATAGCATTGCAAGTAGTGTAGCACCCTGTATCTCACTGCCAGCTTGCCCCTGAAGGCTAAGTATGGTTGCCTCTAGTCATTCCCTGGGAGACCAGATCCTGATGGGGGCGCTAGAACAGAGCATTTCTCCCTTTTAACTATAGATCAAATCCCAGGGCAGTGAAAGAGACATTGGCTTGTGTATCGGGACATATTTTTTTGAAAGGGCTGTTAAATGTCCTGAATGTCTCTGACCTAGATTCATTTACAATTTGCCCCTTTATCACACATGATAGTCAGCTAGACACCCCTTTTCTAAGGGACCAAAACAGATTAAGGAGAGTCAGGGAATATATCTATAATCCATTAGAGTCACAGACAGAATATAACTACAATCTATTAGAGTCAGGGACAGAATAAACCTATACAATTGTATATTAGTCAGGGACAGAATATAACTACACTCTATTAGAGTCAGGGACAGAATAAACCTATACTATTGTATATTAGAGTCAGGGACAAAATATAACTATAATCTATTAGAGTCAGGGACAGAATAAACCTATACTACTGTATATTAGAGTCAGGGACAAAATATAACTACACTCTATTAGAGTCAGGGACAGAATAAACCTATACTACTGTATATTAGAGTCAGGGACAAAATATAACTATAATCTATTAGAGTGAGAATATACAGTAATTATAATCTATTATTATCCTCTCACCTCTGATTACCTTTAAGCTTGGTGGAAGTGGTAATAATGTCAGTGACTCAGAACTAATGACATGAAGTGATTATGTGATCTGCCTTGCCTCTTTAGGGAGCGGTTCCATTTCAGTTCGGTCATTTCCGGAAGAACTGGATGGGATTGACCCCAACCTGACTCATTACCAACATATAAACTGGGATGCAGTGAAGTGTGTTGACCACTGGTGCAGTCTTACCCAGTTTCAACCCTCCGTGGACTAACCAGTTACTGAGCCCACAACTGGTTTCCAGGTAGACAATCAAATGTCCCCAAAATGAGATTAGCATGACAGGAGCATCTTAATCGTAATGCTACTAGTATTGTCGGTAGCTCCACCTCATCAAAGTATTTACTGTTCTGATTACAATGATCAGCACTCGGGTGTGTGTGTGTGAAATGTCCTTCACGCCCTGTGATCAGGAGCTCAGGGGCCAGCTGGTGATCAGGCCTGACAGAACGTATTGATCAGCCTAGAAAAACTCATACACACAGACACACACACAAACACACATGGGGTACAGATGAAAATCATTACAGTTCTTTGCCTCATTTTTATCCTTAAAGGCTAATGTAGGCCTACAGCTTCATTCAATTATTGAATGTGGTGTATTTTAATTTAAAGTCCACTATTGAAATTAACGCAAACCGTCCTAGGGAAAGTTTTCCTGGATTTGAAAGAATCTGATTGTGTTAGATCACAAAATGTATGCAGATACCTAAACTAGGAGTTTGTCTCTGCTACATTTAATACCCAAATGGTTGACAATAGTCAACCCATGGGCCAAATGTGTCCCACAATTGCATCCCAAAGGTTTGGGTAGGATTTCTTTTTGGGGTAAAAATCACAACTGTACAAATAAAATAAGGGAATTCATAGAACAAATTGTCAGTTGTACACCAGGTCCAACCAAAATTTGATTTCTGCTTTAAACCCAATAATTTTTACATGATCTCCTCTCAATTTAATTACCACCCCAAATCCAAAATGTGTACATAGCTTTCTGCATTAATCAGGCATGTGATTGGCTAAGGACAAAAAAGCAGGAAAATATACTGAGAGCATTCACCCCCCCCCCCCCAA
>JACXGM010002073.1:0-10707 GCA_016801145.1 Umbra pygmaea | reverse complement strand
GTCCGTGGTTAAATCAACATTTGTTCTTATGTTCATTCATGTTTATTTGATGCTATTTATAACTAGAAGGAAGAGATGATTGTCTCACGAGCAGCTTTAACTGAGGCTCTACAGTGATCTGTCAAAGTATCAAAGTATATTTTAACTTTTCCCTTTCAGGGTGGGATTTTTGCAATGGCACCAAGGTCATTGGCCAGGGCATGAAGTGCCATCTAGAAAAATACCAAACTCATTTGTTCTTAAAAGCAGCAATTCAATTCAACGTGAAGTGCCCTCACATTTACAACAGCGCCTCAAACTAATTTTGGTCACTGGCAACAAGTACTACTACAGTCACTCAGATTATTTAGGCAATATGTTTGACAACATTCTCAAGTATAATTGATGTATTCCCAGTTAGAAATAACATGGTTTACTGCTTCATCTGTTTTTACTTCTGTGACCGAGACATAATGTGAAATAAAAGTTTTAGCTACCGCTTTAAGTTTGCCATCTCAAGCAGTTGCAGTTCAAATCGTAACCAGGCTGGGAAATTAACTTAGCCACTGGCTGGTGGATGCCCTAATATTACCAGCCAATTCTACGAATTCAAAAATGAAAACGCATTTGCCTCTTCTATACTGCTTCAGTACATCAAATTCATCATTAACGTCTTATTAGGCAAATTACAAAAAAGACATGTTGTGAAGACAAGTCTGTGAGACAAATGATTTTTAGAAGATTGACAAATTGTGCTAATCAGTGTATTGGATGTCCTACTACTATTTTTATCTGGCTACTATTAGATGTCCAATAGTAGGTAATTTCACACTTTAGAGGTGTAGCCGTTTTATAATAATCTGTTTTTAAAACATCTGGGAAAATAATCCAAACATTGTTTTAATTAGCTCCCATCAAAATTGCAAGCAGATGCTTCTTCAGCAATGATACCAACATGATAAATAATAAGAAAACATATTAAGGCGAAGTAAGATCGGCTACTTGACTTAGAATCAGTTGTTAATCAACTAAGTTTGCAATTTAGAACTTCGACATCCTACCGTTACATTTGTGTGTGCGTACGTGTTTAAGATTCTCTGGTCAAACGAGAATGCCGCCTATCAGAAGTCAGACTTAACGAACACCACCACCCGTGTTTTCACCAACGAGCTCTTAACATTAACATTCTACGCGTGAAATGGTTACTTGTTTTACTTTTTTCGATCACGAAAAATAACATTATATAGCCTAATTGTATCATATTTGCATTAAATCCTTCACATCTGTAATACATTATTTGCCCTTTATATTTTCTACATTAATTACTGCCTACTGTTGATTATAATACTGGGGAAATAACTAGTTTTTTTCGCGTGTGCTAATTGCCAACCCTGAATCGTAACAACATTCATGCATGTAAATTAACTTTTGGAACATGGTATTAAAAGTATCGCTTTAAAGAAATATTCTCTCGCGCAATGCTTCTGAATTATCTTTCGGACACGCGCTCATCCTATTTCGGTCATTGTTGTTGCGCAGTTGAATAAAAGATGTGATTGTTTTGTCCAACTATTAAACATCAGTAACACTTTGAATATCACAATGGTATATTATGTATATGCAATAAATCACAACCTTTATATGTGCATAGCTTTAGACTACTTTTGTCGATGAAGTAATAACAGCGAATGAGCACTTGCAGCACTGTGAAAACAGTGTGTCTGTGTCATGTGACCACCGAGCAGCAAAACGTGTTTGAGAACAAAGAAAATTACAATTAATTTTACTTGTCCATTTGGACAAGTGATTCTACGAGCTCCTTGACAAGCGGACAAGCCTTAATGTTGAGTCCTGCAGCCTCATACTTTTCACTCTGGCAGCTCTTGACCCCCCCCTCCCCGCCCCACTTTTTATTACAGATCTGCACGATTCACGTAGGTCACATTTTCAGGTCGGAAAATCAGGAATTCCGGATTAATCCGGAAAAATCACATCCCTGTTTAATGTTGCCCTGACAGATGTGCAAGTTACCCATGCCATGTCTGGAATACTTTGGGAAACCTTTGTCAATCAACACCATTCGCTGCTTTATCCACAGATGCAAGTTAATGCTTTACTATGCAAAGCAGAAGCCATACAACAACAGTGTCCAGAAGCGCCGCCGACTTCTCTGGTCTCAGTCTCATCTGAGACGTACAGTAGCACAGTAGAATCGTGTTTTGTGATCAGATGAGTCAACATTTCTAATAAGTTTTGGACAAAAAAGCCATTAAGTTCCACGGGCCAAAGAGGAAACGGACCATCCAAAATGTTATCAGCATCAGGTCCAAAACCAGCATCTGGCATGGTATGGGGGTGTGTCAGTGGCCATGGCACGGGTAACTTGCCCATCTGTGAGGGCTCCATTAACCTAGAAAGATATGCACACATTTTGGAGCAACGTATGCTGCCATCCAGACGTCGTCTTTTCCAGGGACGTCCCTGTATTTTCCAGCAGGACAATGCCAAACCACATTCTGCCTGGATTACAAGCACATGGTTGCGTAAGCAGAGAGTGCGGGTGCTAGCATGGCCTGCTGCAGTCCTGACCTGTCTTCGATTGAGAATGTGTGGCCCATTATGAAGCACAAAATAAGGCAACGAAGGCCCAGTACAGTTGCACAGCTTAGGACATTCATAAAAAATGAATGGGTGAAAATTACACTTTCTAAATTAAACCAACTGGTGTCTTCAGTGCCCAAATGCTTAAATGTTATTAAAGGAAAGGTGACTGTCGACTGTTCCAGCCTTTTTGGAGTGTGTTGCAGTCATCAGATTTGAAATTAGTGTATATTTTCAAACATAAATTTTATTCATAAAAACATCACACAATGTGTTAATAATGACTTCAAAATAGTACAGTGTGAATCAAATTTTTTAATTACTCTTTTTGTCTGTTTTTGTTGCATTTTCCATACTGCCCCAACGTTTTTGGTGAAAAGAAAATCTTTTTAATCTTAAAATGTGGTGAATTTGCATAATATTTTTCAGTCACAATTCAAATGCCTGATTATCTGTTACCAACAAAAATGCCCCTCTTACTTTATCCGGTTGTCTAGGGTAACCCTGGAGTCCACAAATCTGACATATGTGAGAACTGCCAGATTGTAATGACTATGCATTACATAACATTACAAACTTATAATGTTTAGGACTCTTCCTTGGGCAGGACATGGCTCTCTCGAACCCATCCTCCTGTTACCCTCAGGGCGGCTGTGGTATTCTATTGAGTTTTCCTCTTGTCAGTCACCCATCGATCTTCCAGGTTACCAGATGCATGTGTGGTGCTTTCTGGTTTGGCCAGGCAGTCACATGGCCTGCAGGGCTATTCCACATGGAAATCCAGGGGAATCCGTAAGCTGTATAGGGATCACATCCATGAGATCAATTGAGGCCATCTCCATTTTGAAGTTGTAGTACATTATTTTCTATGAGGCTATCTGAAAAATGTTGTCCCAGGTTGGTCCTGCAGGTGAGCTGCAGCATGGGTTCCAATCCAGAACAATGCTCTTTCCAAAATTACTCTATTGCTGACTCCAAACCCAGTCTCTATCAAGTAAACAACATTGACTGTATATACTACTAGACGGAACATGTGTGACGTCACCCATTGGTTTCTGGAGATCTGATTTGAGTCATCGATTTTGCAGTTCCCGACACAGCCATATTGGTTGCAGATGAGACTATTTTAGACAAGAGGGTGTCTAACAAAAAGGTTGACTAACATAAAACAGTATTAAAACAAAAATGTAATGTTACTTACTAGAAAAACTGAACTGCCGACTCCTTTGAGTGTCTTGTCCTACAACCGAATGCAGAACAAGATAGTATTAGGCGACCAAAGTGACACAGTCACTACATAGCCACGCCCTAAAACACCCCGTTTTATTGACGATTTTAAAATCAACAACACCATAATTTAAAAAAAATAATATCACTCTGTATTGCAGAAGACTAAAAACTTGTGTGACTAATTTTCTCATAGACTTCTACAGAAACCGACCACCTTTTGCAACCGCACATGTCGCCCCCAGCTGGAATTCAGATAGAATACAGGTTTAAGGCACTTCTGCATTTGCATCACTTTGCCAAACCGCATGCTAGCCCTGTAGTTAACTAATCAAAATTCATCAAAATACTAAATGCATAATGCAGTCTTCAATAATGTGGGGTTGTATGTTGGTAGGTTCTATCTAGAATATATAAATATAACATATAAATCATATTCTGAAAGACAGGTACAGTAAGTGGAGCTGTAGGCCAGGTAGAGATGAAACATGAATAAATACATAACAAGATTTAAAGTTATAGTGCACGTATTTTCTGTCAGAATAGATTTTAGCAGACTTGAGAAAGAATAATTTAATGTTAGATGTCTATTCATCCAAATATGTTCTAACTTTGTTATGTCAACTTCTCTTGAAATTTTTACTTCACTGTTTGCAGATTTTGAAGGGCTAGGTGTGTTATTACTATTTAAATACGCCAAAACCCAACTCTGGCGAGTAATGTGAGCAATAAGATTCCACTTCACGTCATCCACAATGATATTATATATAAACCCTGTTGGGGACTGCAAATAAATTAATATAACTGTCTGTATGTGTGTGTATACAGGTTATAAATAAGGAGTTAATATCTTAGGCATTGTACGTGTGAGGTGAGCGGACTGAATCGTCTTTATCTGTGAGTCATTTGTCTGTATTTTTAAAATGTAACACTCACACTGATGTGTTGTGTTATGAAATAAGGGCAGAGTGCAGGGCTACTGAAAAACATGAGGGGAAAAAATACAGACTCATCTCTACCCCCACCCCCACACACACTTTATTGTCCCCCTTTCCCTCTCCCCTCAAACACACTCTTGCCCTTTTAGGATGGCCCACCATCTGCAGGGAGGACGAAACAGGAGTCACCACCGTTATGAAGAAGATAATGAGGGTGAGTACACAACCACACAGTTCTGTATTCTAATGTCTGCATTGTGTGTTCCCCAGTTTCTTTTGAAGTGCAGTACAGTACACCTTGATGGGATCAGGGCCAAAATAACAAATGGACACACAGGATATATTCAGTCAAACCTGAGCGCCTTTTAAAAGCAGAAAGTTGTCCCCCTCCTTCCAGGCAATTAGGCGACCATTTATTTGTTGTCTGGGGATCCCAGGGCCTGTTGTTCGCATTGTATTGGTACATTTAAATCAACACCTGCAATTGTGGTTGTTTATTTCCAATGATAGGTTGAAGGTTATGTTGAATGATATGGAGTTATATTCCTATCTTTATTCAAGAGCGCATTATTTCAATTTGAGAGCATTTCTTACAGATATTACGTTCAGATTTTGTAATAATTTCTCTAAAAACCTTGCTCTCAAACTCAAGTAATCACTGCTCGTGCTTGGATTTGCTCTGCTTGTGCTCAAACGTTCTGCTTAAATACTGCGCTCTTGAGAATATAACTCCATTAAATAATGGGTTTAAAGTTATGTGGAAGGATAGGTTAAAGGTTATGTTGAGTAATATGTTTTATGAAAGGTTCTATGGTAGTTTGTATGGTACAGTAGGTTGTATGGTAGTTTGCATGGTAGGTTCTATGTTTGTTTTTATGGGAGATTATATGGTAAGTTCTATGGTAGTTTGTATGCTAGTTTTTATGTTAGATTATATGGTAGGCTCTATGGTAGTTTATATGGTAGTTTCTATGGTAGGATGAATGGTAGTTTGTAATGTAGTTTGTATGGTGGTTTGTATGGTAGGTTGTATGGTAGTTTGTAATGTAGTTTGTATGGTGGTTTGTATGGTAGGTTGTATGGTAGTTTGTAATGTAGTTTGTATGGTGGTTTGTAATGTAGTTTGTATGGTAGATTTTATGGCAGGTTGACAGGTAGGTTGAATAGTGGGTTGTATAGTAGTGAACAAACCTTCATTGCTGTTCTTCTAGCAGCAAAATATGCATCACTCAGGATTTTCTTTTTCAAAATAAGGGCCATAGTTGGAATGCCTTGGAATGTGTTAAATTTCAATGTGGCTTTTATTTTGAACAAGGAAATCTGAGTAAGTGCTGCCAGCATTATATCCTGCTGCTAGAAGAACAGCAATGAAGGTTTGTTTGCCAGTTCACTATTGTATAGTAAGCAGAATTGCTAGGTAGTCACTTTTAGGGGTGGTGGAGTGTTTTGTGGTTCTTGTTGAGAGACTCGTCTTATATTTTATATTCAAACAAAACCTGTATCACTTGTTTAGATTGTTATTTATTCCTAAAGCTTACCAATTACATTATTTTTATAGAATAATTCTAATAATTCAAATAAAATAAGTTTTACAAAATACCTCTGTGTAGACCATTTCTCTTTTTTTTAGTATACTTTTGTCTCATTCTGTCTTTCTCTCTCCTGTACTCTCTCCACCATCCTCCCTTTCTCTTTCCTCTCTCTCTCTTTTCCTCTCAGAACCTGAGCCAGTGTACATTGGTGTTCCAGTAACGCATGGCTACAACAAAAGGAGACGCCGTAAACACCGCTCCCAGCGTGAACACGAGAAGCGTCACCCGCACCGTGACCAACACACACACCATGAATGCACACGCCATGACCATTATCATGACAACCAGAAACACTATGAAGATGAGGAAGATGACGAGGAGGACGAGGAGATGGAACAACATGACATATTTAACCCTGACTCTACAGGTAAGTGCACAAACACAAAAAACTTGTAATCCCCACTCTGCCATGCATTCAATTTAAAGTTAAGGATGTGCGTAGTTGCTTATCAATAAGATTTTGGTGTAAAAATATTTTGAGCACTACAGGAATGTGCACAATTTTTATGAACCTAAACATTGGGTGGCTCTGCTGACTGCAAGAGCTGGAGCCTAACATCAGAATCAGAAAGAGATTTAATGCCAAGTAAGTTTTATCAAACAGGGATTTTTCTCAGTTGGCGCATTATTACATTTTTTTATGATTTTGTCCAGATTTTTCACCCTTCCCAATCAGTGTTGGTTAAAGTTACTTTTCAGTTACTTGTTAAGTTTACAAGTTTTGGGAAATCCCTAATTAAGACAAAATTATCAGGTAAATGGAGTTCATATCTTAACAGTGTCCTATAAAACAAATAGAATAAGTAAAGAAAATATCAATCATGGTCACCAGTAAGATATGAATTCCATTTACCTGATCATTTTGTCTTAATTAGGGACTTCCCAAAACTTGTGAACTCAACAAGTAACTGAAAAGTAACTGGAAAAGTGACTTTAACCAACACTGTTCCCAATACCCTCTCTAATCCTACCTTGTCGGCAGCTCAGCAACTTCTTGTACAGATCTGTGGGATGACGAGGGGCGCACACATGGTTCATCCAACCACATGTTGCCCAGAGCCGCCAATTCTTTTCGCACTGTTCGCCCAACCCGGAGGCCTTTAGTCGGTTCAGGATGATTACGTTCACAGACTATATTTCCGCAATTCAACCCACAGCCGCTCGATCTAAACACAAGGACTCACTGGAGAGCGACGTGGCAGGATGGATTATCTGATTTATCTAACCCAAATCCTGGGCAGCGCTATGCCAATTTTGTGCTGCCTCATGCAGGAGGCCCAGGGAAATTCAGAGAGGGGCATGTCTTTTTTTGTACATAAATCTCAGAATTGTAAATATTTTTTAACCTTTTAGGATGCAAGATATGAGCAGAATATGAGCAGCATATCTACAGTATATGTGCAGGGGGAGCAGAGTCAGTTTGGCTACAGAGGCGTGTTCATGAAATATACTGCTGTAGAAAAGAAACTGTTCTTGTGGCGAGAGGTCTTGGTCTTGATAGACCTCAACCTTCTGCCTGAGTGAAGAGTTCTGAAAAGACCATTTCCAGGGTGAGAGTCATCAGCCACAATCTTTGCTGCTCTCTTCTGAGACCTGGAGGCATGTACAGTAAGTCTTGTAATGGAGGCAGACTGCAGCCAATCACCCTTTCTGCAGAATGGATGATGCGCTACAGCCTTCCCTTTTCCTTGGTAGTGGCTGCTTGGTAGTGGCTGCAGGGTACCAGACGGTGATGGAGGTCTGGATGAACTCTGATGACAGTGTAGAAGTGCACCATCATAGTGTTACTATACTAATATGTAGAAAAAAATCAAAACTTTTGCGACTGAACATTTATAAGGTTGAAGACCTCTCCACCAAGTCCCCCCAGTACAACTAATGGCCAAGTCCGATTTCCCAGTAGGTCCAGGGACTCGCACCATTGCCGCTATTCACACTGATGCTGAAGCTGCACTGCTGGGTAATCACATTGATGATCAGGATAATCTCCCAATGTCCCAGGCTGATTCATTTGTACATATTTGAAAATGATGAGCTCTATTTACACAAGCCCTTTTTTACATTTTATTTTCATTAGTTTTTCTCTTCTGTGGCCATCAGCGAAGCATACCGGGACTTTAGGAAAGCATGCAGGCCACAAAGGCTTTTGTAGTTGGGGATAGAAAACGAACTGAAATATAATAAACTTAAACTAATCAGCATAATTCTACAAATCCTACATCCACATCTGATTGGAGCATAAAGCACATTTGCAGGGCGCCTCTATGTAACGACTGGCCTCAGGGGCATGGACAAATAACATTGGGTACTCTCAAGACTATGTATATCTTTTTATTTATTAGACAAAGAAATAAATGGAAAAAACAAACTAGGAAAAGCACCTATACTTAGAAAACTATAACAGAACAAAACAGTTTACTCAAACAATATATATATAACAAAATAATACTTCACAGCTTGTACTTACGACTTAAAGGACAAAGTAGAAATGAGCCAGAGCAATGTCAGGCCAGAGCTAGGTAATGAGCCAGCAAAGTAACCATGAACACTAGGGTTTAAACAGGACAAGACATACTGAAACAAGATACAGCTAGGACTAATTAACTAGACAACAACTTCTAAAACCTAAGACAAATGAAGTATAACAACACAAGAGGGGAGCAGAGACCACAGGAACTAAAACACAAACAGACTAAACAAGAACTCCTAAGAAACCAAGAATAACAGTAAACAGAAAATGTCCATGGCAGTGTCCGGAGCAGGAAAGGGAAACGTTACACTCTACATCTCAAATTGCAATGGGACAGTTTAACTGGTAGCCCCTACAACAGATAGACGCATGTACTAAATAAATTTCCTTGCCGGAAGGTGCCTCTGCGCTTTACTCCGGGCACAATTCGAGCAAGAGGAAGCGTAAACCCTCACGTCCTCTGCTGAGGTGGGCCACCAGTATTTAATGAGCCTGTCCCTAACAGCCATAGGCACGTTTCGGGATCCAGCAGGACATTGCGCAGGAGCTGGCTCCTTGTGCAAAGCCTGCTGAATTTCTGTGTCCAATTCCCACAACACGGGGGCCACTATGCATGCCTCGGGATTGACAGGGCTGTCATCTGCTGGGCACTCCTCGTCAAACTGGGATATAAGCCAGAGCATAGGTGAACCGGGTAAGGAACAAAGACCACCTTGGCAGCGAGGGTTCAGTCTCCTCCCTGATCGAATGTACTCCAGGTTACGGTGGTCAGTCCAAATGAGGAGAGGGTGTTTAACCTCCTTGAGCCAGTGCTTCCATGCTTTGAGAGCAGTGACAATGGCCAACAGCTAATGGTCACCGACGTCATAGTTGCGCTCGGCAGGTGTCAACTTCCAGGAGTAGAATGCACAGGGACGGAGCATTGCAGGGGCTCCTGACCTCTGCGACAGCACCACCCTGATCCCACTCTCAGAAGCATCCACCTCCACCACGAAATGTAATGCCGGGTCAGATTGGGCCAGGACAGGCGCGAATGAGAACAGAGCCTTCAGTGAGATGAAGGCCCTATCCGCCTCCTTGGTCCACCGCAACCTGCTCGGCCCACCCTTCAACAGGGACGTGATTGGAGCTGCAATCTAGGCCCACTCCAACGTGCGTCCGGAGAGGCAGGAGGTGAGAGCAGACACCCTATCCGTGTTGGGCGCGCCAGGGGTGTTGGTGGAGAAATACAGACCCAGTTGTAATAGGAACCCCTGGCATCGGGATGCAGTCCCGTCGTGATCCTTGGGCAAAGACAAGTGAACTGCGGAAGGTAGAGTAGGATAATTGGAGGCTCCTGTCGGGAGTACCGGGGCACTTGGAGCTACAGGCTCAGCGATGGCAAGGCGTTGTTCCATACGACCAATTCTATGGACTACCTGGTCCATGGCGGATGCCAGTATCCAGCACGGCCTCCAAGTGAGCGTCCACATTAGAAGCAGGAATGTGATCTGCTGACTCCATGAGAAGGGAGGTGGGTAATTCTGTCACGCTTTTGTGGAGAATGAGGAGTCACACGCAGAATGAATGCTTACAAATGGTTTACTGGGTGAGCAGCAACTGTCACGTTTGTAAGTGTGCTTGAAGAGAGGGAGACTCGAATAGGCAGTATGTGGCAAACAATCATTATTTATTCCATGCATGTTGGTTCAAACCGAGCTTAGAACATAGAAAGCAGGGTGCACGTAGTAACAGACCTAATACACTCGCACTCTTCACAGTGGTGCGGACACTGACTAAGACCTGAGCATACAACTGATGCATAAACAACGTAAGCTAACGCTTATAGCAACACTCTGGCAAAATATATTTTTTAACCTAGTCTATTATGGTCTAATTAATTATAATATTTGTTCATTTT
>JACXGM010002072.1:0-43461 GCA_016801145.1 Umbra pygmaea | reverse complement strand
GACTCACGTTGTGTATTCACAGCTCCTGTTGTAGTGGAAGCTTTCCCTAAGGCCCATTTCTTATTCTCTATCTAGTTTGTCCAAATGGGGTCCATGGTGGTACTACATGGGCTATAACCCAAAGCTCCAAATATAATTATACAGTTGTGGCCAAGCCTAGAAAATCATTGCACCTCCAAAATATGGTACATTTTGAAAGGCATTTGTACAGCTTTTTTATGGATATTCAAAAACAAACAAATTACCAAGTTATACAGTAGACATCCAGTGCTGATAACAAGGTTGCAGCGAAAGTAAGCAGTGCTTTCTACTAGTTGCAGCTTTCCGATCAGGCCATAGGGTTGGATTGCGAGACAGATCCAGGCTTTTTGCTGGACACTAGGTGTCCTAATAGGAGACTCCACAGTCTCAGTCACACCAAAATGTCTCTCCACCTTCTCCTCCAGGTTCCAGATGCCATCAAGAAATGTCAGCGTGCAGGCATCACGGTACGCATGGTCACCGGTGACAACATTAGCACAGCCAGAGCCATCGCCACCAAGTGTGGTATCATACAGCCCGGAGATGATTTCCTGTGCATAGATGGCAAGGAGTTCAACCGACGGATACGCAACGAAAAAGGAGAGGTGTGACGAGATTATTATACCGTCTCACATCATCACCAGTTAAATATTCAAGAACTGGTTTGTGTTCATTAGGCATCCAACTCATGAAGCTGGATTGAACAGGGATGTATTAACCATTTGTAAAACTATTTAATAATTTTTTACAACCTTGTCCTATCACGTGAAATCCAGATACGTGCGCTGTCACGCCGCCCTGCTTCTTATCAAAGTGCGTGCTCAAATTGTCAGCTAAACCCGCCTGCCAGAGTAAACGCTGTTGAACAGTGGTTATCAGTCAGATTGCAGGCACAAGGTGTCTCTGGAGAACAGTGAGTAAAGGTATGCCCCAATAGTAGTGCAAGGCCAGCTGTGCACACCCCTTATGGGATTTACACATGGCTGCCACACACGCAACCTGGGATTGAGCCCAATTGTCAAGCTGCTCGTCTGAAGTCTACCGGAGAACCTTAACATGCTGCACTATTCAGGAGTTCTGTTGAAGAACCTTGTTTTGTTTTTAGGTTTATTTCAGTACCCTAATGAACACAAACCCTGCTGGATGTTGTTCTTCAACGTTCATCAGTCCAGTTACTTAGCAGTTGAAAGATGAAGAGTTTGAATTGCAAACTAATTAGTCTGACCCCTTTTTTTTATTTTCTAGATTGAGCAAGAGCGCATCGATAAGATCTGGCCTAAACTCAGAGTACTTGCACGGTCCTCGCCCACCGACAAACATACACTAGTCAAAGGTACACCTGGCTCTTTTTAAGAGTTTTCATTTTGCATGGAAGTCACTATACATTTTAAACTGCAAGTCTAATTTTCTGCACATTCCCTGTCCTCTCAGGTATCATCGACAGTACCGTCTTGGAACAGAGGCAGGTCGTTGCGGTGACTGGAGATGGCACCAATGATGGGCCCGCCTTGAAGAAAGCCGACGTTGGCTTCGCCATGGTCGGTCTCAGTTCTGATGTTTTTACTAGGAAATTATTTGTCATCAGGACTTTACATTACAATCATGACATATCTTATGTGATCTATTAAATGTATTGGGATTAAAGATCATTTACTTCATGCCTACAATGCAACTCAATGTCAAATGTTAATGCTAGACCAGAGGTCTTCAATCTTCTCAGGGACGTCCAGAATGTCCACAGTTTTGTTGTAACCCTGAACAGGCACACCTGAAAAGGCTTGTCAGGTAATCATCAATCCTTTAATGAATCAGGCGTACCTGTTCAGGGCTACAACAAAACTATGAAATGTCTAAGGATCCCTGAGGAGAGGGTTGAAGACATAGATATGGAATGTATAGAAAGGCCATTCCAATTCAAATCAATGTAGCAGAATGGTCAGAGCTGCAGGGATTTTTATGTTTACCATTCCATTGCAAAGATCTAGCGGCCTAATTCCGCATTAAACTGATTTGCGCGGTGTCACTGACTAGTAACAACAATCGCCATTTGGTTGTGTACTAATCGAATGGCCACGCCAAGCAGTTCAATGGCCTTTCTATCCATTCTATTTCTATGGTTGAAGACATTTGCTATACCACAGGGTCTGCACACCTTTAATACAGAACGTCATGTGTGTGTTTGTTACCTGCAGGGTATTGCTGGCACGGATGTAGCCAAGGAGGCATCCGACATCATTCTGACGGATGACAACTTCAGCAGCATCGTCAAGGCAGTAATGTGGGGCCGCAACGTCTATGACAGCATCTCAAAGTTCCTCCAGTTTCAGCTCACTGTTAACGTAGTGGCTGTTATCGTGGCCTTCACTGGCGCCTGCATCACACAGGTAACACACGCAGCTCCTTGTCAGCCATTTTAAATGATCTAGTCAAACTAAACTTTATTGAGTAGGTCTGGGATAGACACCGGGAACAAGCTATATAGACATACATTCATTAGAATGGGTACTATTTAACCTAGATATATCCTAGTGTCCTGGAACAAGCTATATAGACATACATTCATTAGAATGGGCACTATTTAACCTAGATAAATCCTAGTGTCCTGGAACAAGCTATATAGACGTACATTCATTAGAATGGGCACTATTTAACCTAGATATATCCTAGTGTCCTTGAGCAAGCCATTTAGTATAAATTACTATGTTAGCTAAATTGTTTGATATAATGTACAGGAGAAAAAAATATATATTTTAAATGCCCCAGTTTTGGGGAGAGGCATATCCTGTATTGTACATTTATGTACCGGTATGTGTTTCAATTTGAAAAATATTTATTATCTGTAGAGAGCAGCCAGTTACCACTAATAGATGTCTTGAATAGATCTGATGTTATGGGCTATTTCAATATGCAAAAGATATCTCAATTCACAATGTATTGCCTTACTGAATAGAACCCAGAGTTCATTGTAAAAGAATATTCTTTATTAAATCTCGAGCGATTTTTCCTGCGTACATTATGGATATTTGAATAGCCATACCTCCTCACAACTCATTTTGTTTGGAACAATCTGGAGTCAGACAAATCGCTGTGCTTTGTGGATTAGATGTGTTTGAGTGTTAATTATAGAGGGAATATAGTGTTGGTTTGGGAGTAGCGCCGCGGTCTATTTTACCTGATCTGAAATCGGATCTGTCTGAATCAACAGTGATCGATAGAGCACAAAAAGGTACACTGCAGCCAATTAATTAGAGTACATTTCCTCGAATCAGAGATGATTTTTCAAATAGGTCTTACTTTTCAGGTTTCCGCTGACTAGAAGTAGCAATCAGGCACCGCTGTTTGACCCGTCTTTCACGACGACAGCAGGCGCTAAATTAGTGCTCATCCAGGCGCGAATCAATGGTAAATGGGGCTGCAATAGAATAGGAACAAACAGCTATTTAAAGCTCCAGGCCGAGTGCATTATCGAACAGTGCTGTAATTTTGGGATAATGAGCGATGAGTGGCTGAGCATTGACTAGAGGGCTGTAGGTCAAGAGACCCGCATGCACATGAATGTACACGCACCGTGTGGGCACTAATGTGTTTACCTTTGTCTGTGTAGCAGATAATGTTAGGTGTGTTATTGGATCCTTTGCTAGCATTTTTAGTACCATGTTTATCACAACTGAATCTATAGTATCTGCTCTGCTCTCACGCTAAGCTACCAATGTTTATAAAACTAGCTGGTCTGCTAGTGCCACGTTGCTAATATTTATACACATAGTAAGCAACTTGCTAGCACCTCTTCCTTTGTGAAGTTTTTAGCATGAAGAACTCAGGTGTATGCCTCAAGTGTATGGGAGAATGAATATGCTTCAAGCTGTCAATGAACTCCAACAGCGTTGTCACTTGTGTGTTAAGCTATGTTGTCAGCCTGAGGATCTTTTCACGCAGGGGTTGGATTTGTGCGGCGTTGTCCGTAGCCTGCCAGTTGAACAGCGTGGAGAGTTATTTAAGTAGCACTGACTGCATGACTAATGCTTGTCTTGCTTTCTCTGTCCCGTGCCCTCTCCGCCTTTATCGTTCCTTGCCCCGCTCTGTGGCCTTTCCCCGTGTCGCACCATTTCCCTCTCCCCAGGATTCTCCTTTGAAAGCTGTCCAGATGCTGTGGGTCAACCTGATCATGGACACCTTTGCCTCGCTGGCCTTAGCCACAGAGCCGCCCACGGAGTCCCTGCTGCTGAGGAAGCCTTACGGCCGCAACAAGCCTCTCATCTCCCGCACCATGATGAAGAATATCCTGGGCCACGGTGTCTATCAGCTGGTCATTATCTTCACGCTGCTGTTCGTAGGTAAAGGAGTGTTTGTGTGTGTGTTATAAAACCTGTCTTTTGACCTCTGTGGGCAAACTAGTCTGCTGACATTTCACTCACAATCTGTCCTTCTCTCTGCCAGGCGAGCGAATCTTCAACATCGACAGCGGGCGGTACGCGCCCCTCCACTCGCCGCCCTCGGAACACTACACAATCATCTTCAACACCTTCGTCCTGATGCAGCTCTTCAACGAGATCAACGCCAGGAAGATCCACGGCGAGCGCAATGTCTTCGACGGCATCTTCAACAATCTAATTTTCTGCTCCATCGTCTTCAGCACCTTTGTCATCCAGGTAAATGTACATGGAAGCCCCATGTGGATGTCTAACATAGCTGCCCCCTAGACACCAACTGGTGGAGTTAAGATTTGGGTAATGAAAGCTGAACCTAGATCAGTTCCTACAGGTGACGTCTTTTCCTTGTGTCTTCACACTTCTTCAGAATGCGGCTTTCATGTGGTTAATCAGTGCTTCAGACTAGGGTTACATCTGAAATAACACTGTGCTGTAGGAGATGGAGTTCATTTTGACATGAACGAGCTTGACCTGTAAGTGTTTGTTCCTCCGCTCAGGTAGTAATAGTGCAGTGGGGGGGCAAGCCGTTCAGCTGTGTCGGCCTGACCATCGATCAGTGGCTGTGGTGCACTTTCCTGGGCTTCAGCAGTCTCCTCTGGGGTCAGGTAAGAAGACTTCCACACACACCATGACTCACGTGGAACTTCAGAAAGACCACATCCACCTGTGATACAATACTGACCCCATGTGGCCGTGTGCGGTAGCTGAATATCCTTACTGCATAGCAGCCTTTCCGCTGCGTTCATTTTACTGCGTCGCTGCGGTTTCAAGAGAACATTAACATTTGATTTGACACGTGAATTGCATTTGCTTCAATATCCTGTCGGGTTAAGACGCTATTCTGAAGGTTTTTGAGCTTGTTGTGCCTGCATGCCTGTGAAATAGTGTGCTGTCCCCTTAACCAATCAATTAGGTCCTAGATAGAATTGATGCAACTTACGTCAAAGTGACATCGCACTTCTGCTTCAGAATTTTTCACCTGATAACTTAATAGCAACAGCAGTAGTCATGTAGGAGTTAAGCTATCTTATGTAGACTGACAATAACAGGAGGGAGAATGTAAAGAAATGCGCAAAGGCGAAAGTGTTTATTACGATAGGTGTGCAACGCACATGCACCAAACGAGTTGTCGAGGTGGTTGTAGTGTCCGTGACTTGATTCCCAATGGGACAGCCGAAACACGTTGTTGTATTATTATCTTCTAGATAACCAATGTTTTCTTAATTCAGTACCTTTTTCAATTAGGATAGCAGCCTAACAGTATAATATGCTGATGCTAGCACTCAGTACATGACTGAATTTACCAATGTAGCAACGGTAATATTATGGTTACTGAAGTACTTTCCATGCTTTTGTATTTGTCACTGAAACTAAGGAGTGCACCCCTAGTAAAACAGTCCTTTTAGATTTTTCTGTCATAATCAGATCCCCGATAAAAAAAAGTTTTAAGAAGCTGATTTGTAGTCATTCATTATACATTTACACAATGAATGACTATGAACGTGCTGATGTTAGAGGAACCCAATCATCTTTATTTCAGGATCCTATTGGTTCATATGTATTTATAAATGATATATTGATTTTTATTTAGATGTTTTACTATAAACATTGGGTCAGTGATTTTCATTGAAGTGTGTTGACGCCTGCATTCTGCTGTTGCAATGAATGGGGACTCGAAGCTTTAACTTACTAATTTAAGGTGGAGGGAAAAGCTCTGTTGATGCCTTTTATGTTGAGTCAGTGGTGGCAGGCGTGTTTGCTGCTGAAATCAAGTGTGACTTTGAAAAGTATAGATTGTTCATTCCAATTTAAAACCATTATAAGTCAAGGTATCAAACAGCAGTTCAGTGTTGCTTTAGTGCTTGTAGCATCAACAGTTCATGAAGAGAGTAGAATTAAAATGTGTGCCTTTAAACCTACAGTATGCATTTTAAGCATGTTTGAATTAATTGTGATGAATATATTCCTATTTTACTTCCACCATTTGCAGGTTAGTTGATTTACTGCGACTGCATCATCATGCACTATAAATAGCTTCTAAAAGCTGTAAATAAGAACACAGTTCTACCATTGTGAGAGAGCAGACTGCACTTCCTTCACAATTAGTCACCCTCTTTCTTCCAAGAAGGAACACAGGAAGCGTTTCCAGTCGTGCCGTTAAGTTCCGGTAGCAGTCTGTTATCAGTCAGTATGATTCCTTTGTGGTCCACTAATCGGCAGTGGACCTGTGCACCTCCAGACCTCTACACCCTTCTGAAAACGTCTCTCCCGTCCAGGTCATCTCATCCATCCCCACCAGCCGCCTGACGTTCCTGAAGTCAGCGGGCCACGGCACCCAGCAGCAGGAGATCCCAGACGAGGAGCTGGAGGACATGGAGGAGATGGAGGAGATCGACCACGCCGAGCGCGAACTGCGTCGCGGACAGATCCTTTGGTTCAGGGGCCTCAACCGCATCCAGACTCAGGTAATGTCCTTGAGCGGTCCCCGTGCTAAGGATTCAGGAGCCATACAGTTACACTGCTTTACTCTACACGTTTCAGAACCTTCTCCTTTATCTTTACAACGAAGGAACGGCTGGCATGTGCTCCCCAAACCTTCGCTTTACTTCATTTTCTGTTTGCTTTGGAAAGCGAGGTCCTTTTGCATATTCTATTTCTGACTTGCTAACTAGCTATGTTGAACATCAGGTTTTTGTAAGAGCCATTGAGGATATTGATCCATTGACATTGCTGAGATGTCCACATACTGGCAGAGCATGTAAAGATATCTTCAAGAGGCAAGTGTGGAGTAACTCTCTTGCTTAGAGCACATTTTGTTTTTCGGGCCCCCCGTTGTCCAGGTAAGCTTAACAACCATTTACATTAAAGGCATTTTCTTAGAGTGCCACAGCGACCAAATGCTTTAATACAGGCTATACATTTTACATATAAATTATACACTATGTGGCCAAAAGTATGTGGACATCCCTATGGGTTATTGAGTTCAGGATTTCAGCCACACCCATTGCTCACAGGGTGTGGTTAATGCCAGTAGAATGCTGCTGTTTTTCCCGGGAATCTAGATGTATTAAAAATGTTGCAGTGACGTCACTGCAGGTTTTTGGAAAACATACGGTGGCCGAGTTGGGAGTTGCCGAACGTGCTGAAAAGGTGTTTTCAGTGACTGTCGTGTCGGAAACATGACCGGCACAACGACTTGAGGTGTTTAGGGGTCTGGAGTGATGCTTTTAACGTCCGTGGTTTTGAAATGGGAGGTCTAACAAGCACGTGTGTGTGATGGTCAGTTGTCCACATAATTTTGGCAATATAGGGTATTTTCTATGGTGACTTGGGAGCTGAAATTTAGATATCAGAGAGAAATAGTTAGATGTGCAAATAATAGCCAATGTTCTGTGTCCAAATATTATTGACATTTGAAATGTTTCACAGTAATTAGTAGTTATCATGTAGCTCGATTCAAAAGGCAGCTCTAAAGAGAAGAGCATCTTTCAACAACTAACATCTTGTTATTTATCCTTTCCACATAATCCCTAAAACATTGCTACACCCAATTTGTACATTTTTGAATTTTGAATATATTTCATACCTAGTGCTAAATTTTAATTTTAGCCGTTTATCAATGAACACAGTTTTAGTTAAATCCTCATTAATTAATTAATTTGAAGGATCGGGGCAAGAGGTACTCCCGATAAATAAAATTTTGAATGTTTGCAACTGAAGGTATACCCTACAGTAGGGAATGCCATGCAAATATTTAAGATAAAAGCATGTGGCCAAAGGAAGCCTTTTGCAGTGTTTCTCATATGATTACAGCAACACTGGTTGAAAAGAAAGACTAATAAACATTCTGTAGGCTACCAAAGTATTTTAACTGAAACAATGGCTGTTGTGCAAATAGTATCCTACACTAGCCTACACTAGGTACAAAGCAAAAAACAAATCGCTTAATTTGACAAGCGAATAGGCCATCAACAGTAGCTGTTTTTCAAGACACAGAGCCCTAGGTTATTGATATGTTAAGGCAATTGTAGTTTCTAATGAACACCCAATGTTAATTATTTGGGGAGTAGGATTTGGATTTTGCTTAGTTTGTCCTCATAGAATAGAATAGAATTTATTTATAGAAGCTGAAAATGTTCCTGGAACTTTTAGGCCAAAGCTTTACACTTATGCTACTTAGCAAATGTGAAGGTTATGCAAATGCATTTAACACTTAGTAATGAAAATCAAATAGTAAACATTGCTTTCTTTCAGCATTCAGGCCAGGTCTCTTTAAGAGCACTTAGTTACAACTGGTGTAAAATACATTTAGATTTACACATTTTATTAAAAAAAGGAAAAGAAAGTTGTGATACAATAGTGCCAGATAAGTCTCAGGTTCAACCGTGCCAGATCAGTCTCAGGTTCAACCGTGCCAGATCAGTCTCGGGTTCAACCGTGCCAGATCAGTCTCGGGTTCAACCGTGCCAGATCAGTCTCGGGTTCAACCGTGCCAGATCAGTCTCGGGTTCAACCGTGCCAGATCAGTCTCAGGTTCAACCGTGCCAGATCAGTCTCAGGGTCAACCGTGCCAGATCAGTCTCAGGTTCAACCGTGCCAGATCAGTCTCAGGTTCAACCTTCAGATCGGTGCCTTCCTGCTCTGTATCTCTGTGGGGTATATTTACCTTTCTGTTATATTTTTGGTGCATTTTTTCTCTTCCTCTATCAGCTCGCTCTAGTCTCTGTTCTCTCCTCATATTTCTCTCTCGCTTCTTTCATCCTTGGTCTTTCCTCTCTCTCGCTAGCCCTTCGCTCTAGCTGTGTATTTTCTGGGCTTTTCCTCTCCTGTCACAGTCTCTGATTCCTTGCAGATGGATGTAGTGAATGCCTTCCAGAGCGGAAGCTCCTTTCAGGAGCGTCAGCTAAGGCGGCAGCCGTCCACCTCCAGCCAACAACAGCACGATGTAACCAATGTTTCTAGCCCTACACATGTAGCGTTTACTACTACTGCCGCCACCACCGCTGCTTCCACTGTGGGGTGTGAGTGTGTGTTTCCTTAGTGCATGACGATCTAACATCTTACTCTTCCACTCTTCCACCTAACGTTGAATTCATTCTTTCCTTAATTGTTCCTCCTTTTCTTCAACAAAACAAAAGACATCTTCCATATTGCTTCGTTGACATAAATGATGTATATCGATGTACTGTAACATCTACGAGATCACCCCTTGTCCTAAATAATTTTTTTTGTGTCACGCGTCGTCTTCTGCTTCTGCTTTGTTCTTTGATGATCTAATAGGTTAGAGGAAAGGAGGGAGGAGCTAAAGCAACGTTTGACTGACATTGTCACCCAGGCCACGCACCCCCGGCTACTAGTGCTCCATTGGGTCTTGTTGCCGCAGCTTTGGCCCCCGTAGTGGCTGTGTAAATGTTTTGAGTATATGCCCATGGTCACACAAGATGGTACTTTTACCCCCCCCCCCGCTAAAAAAGTAGAGTTTTTAAAATACTATTATTTCTCTTTGTCAGCAAATTTTCAAAGATGGTCAATTGGTGAATTTCAGCCTTGTACCTTTAACCCTATTTTAACCAATAACTATATTTTTCTGGCCCAGTTTGATGTCAGGGTCTTTCCAGGGAGAATTCCAGTTTGATAGGTTGCTTTATTTTAGTTCCTTAATCTCCTCACTAATAGGCAACCAGTGGAACATTGTAGGGGCTGTACTTAAGTCATTCTCTGCATCCAGGGAAACAACTCTGCCCTCCCTTGGTAAATAACCTTCTTTCCTTAGACTGACATTGAAAGCTTTCTGATGTATTATGGGTGTATAACTGTTCTGTTCCAGGGTGTGATTTGTCAACAGTTTTTTTTTCTCCCCCAGACTGCCTGACCTGCAATCACAATTGATTGTAACTGATGCATTATGTTTCTTTTGATAACTGCATGCTTGACTTTAACTGAAGTGCCATCATAATGTTCTTGTTTTTTGAAGTTCATTATTCATGCAGCCTAACTAATTCTGTTTCAAATTAATTCATGAAAAATCACTTGTGATTATTTTTACTTGTTGTCTAAAAGCCCAATGTGTTCAAATCTACATAAGCTATTGTTTATTTCTGACCAAACCTGGAGATTGCATATTTAGCATTGTAAAAAGGTTTTGACGCTATAGCGAAGGCTGCATTGTACAGTATTAAACCTCTTCTAACACATCATACTTGGTACTGTAACATCAGTACCATAGAAATAGAATGGGAAGACAGGCCATTGAGCTGCTTGGCGTGGTCATTCGAATAGTACACAACAAAATGGCGATTGTTAGTTGTAACGGTGACAACGCGCATTGGTTTAATGTGGAAGTAGGCCGCTAGATCTTTGTAATGGAATGGTACACAGAAAAATGGCTGCCGCTCAGACCATTGTGCTACATTGATTTGAATTGGAATGTCATTTTCAATCATTCCATTTTCATGATCAGTACTCTCAAACCTGTCCTTGTGTTTCCCACAAGAATGTTGTTTTTGACAAATCAAAATCGGATTTCCAAGGTAAACCGGTGGGTTTTGTAGAACCTTCCTCATTTGCAAGAAATGGCGAAAAGAAAAACAATGTTTGTCTGCCTTTCAGAAAGAAGATGTTATTGAGGCAAAACCTTGCATCTACATCATTACCAGACAACACACTGTACAGCAGGGGTATTGAACTCTTACACTACGAGGGACAGAGCCTGTTGGTTTTCTATTCTACCTTATCCTTAATTGCAACCATCTGTTGTACCAGGTCTAAATAAGTCACAGATTAGAGGGTTGCAATGAGAATAACAGAGTGGAACTGTTTTTGAGGGCCAGAGTTGAATATGCCTGCTCTACAGTGTACCCCTATTCACAAACATGTTTTATGATTTATAAATACACTGATCAGCCATAACATTATGACCTAATATGGTGTAGGTCCCTTTTTTGCCACCAAAACAGAAGCCCCATATGCAACAAACTGCAATGCACTGTGTTCTTGTGCTTACCCATTTTTCCTGCATCTTCATTATGTCCTCAAACTTGATGTGTTCAAGGCAGGAGAAATGTGCAAGCATTAGGGTTTGAGCTATTTTGACAAGGGCCAAAATGTGATTCTAGACAACTGGGTCAGAGCATCTCAAATTGGAGCTATTGTGGGGTGTTCCTGCCCTGCAATGGGCAGCCAAGGCTAATTGATGCACGTGGGGAGCAAAGGCTGGCCCGTGTTGTCCGATCTAACAGACGAGCTAATGTGGCTCAAATTGTTGAAAATTCATGCTAATTCTGATGGACTGGTGTCAACACACAGTGCATCACAATCAGGGGCTGCTGTTCTGGTGGCAAAAAGGGGACCTACACAATATTAGACAGTCATGATTTATGGCGCGTGCGTGCATGTGCGCGTGCACACGTTTCCATTTAATGCGATCCCTCTCAGCCACAAACTCAGTTATGTGTTTTCGTTTAAGTTTCGGCTTGCAATGTAGCATTCACTACAGCAACATCTCTATTGGATTCGGAACATGTTAGTCAATGCCAGGTAGTGACAGTCAAACACTGGCTTGTTGATTCTAACACCATGGGTATTCAGACACAAACCGCAATAAGAGGAATTTAACCCAAATATACTTTTTGCTATTATTGTACTTAAAAATATACTTTTTTGCTTACAAGCCATATCTGAACTCTGAACCCTTTCTTTCCAGGTCCTTTGTGTTGATGACAACACAAACAAAATGTATGGTTGAAAATTTTTTATATTCCTGTTTTATAGCCAGAGTATGTATTGTCCACATGTCTCGTAATAAATGAAGAGAATAAGCAACCAAACATTACTGACTCCAACCATATCCCTCCTTAGATTCTGTGACATGTGTCATGGGCTATACTCAAAGGTTTACTACTGTTGAACTCCAGGTAGCTCTGCTATGCATGGGCCCAGGCTCTGTGTTGATCTTGTGCTGTTATCTTTCTATATGAGCTTTAGAGACCTGCTTGGCTGCTGCAGTTTTTGTTATCTTCACCACCACAACATAATCAGTGACCCCCCCCCTCCTTCCCTTTGACCTGAGCATGACTGAAACAATTAACCAATTCCCTGTTTTCTATTAATTCTCATGCAGAACCAGTCACTATATTGTCACATTTTTAATCTTATTTTTAATTTTTTGTTTGTAATATTTATTTCTACGACTCTCCCTCTAAAAACAAATTTGCAATGTTTTTCAAAAAATAATAATTATCTTTAAAGTAGTTTTGTTTCCTGCATTTGTGAGTGAAAGCCAGTGGTAACATGCGTATTGCCCCGTCTCTACTTTCTGTTTTCTCCTACCACTGATTGTTCGGTCTCATTCAGTCTCAGCGTGAGGAAAAACGGTAACAAAATCAATCAGGGTTGACCACTCACACTGACTGACCAATAGTCCCCGGGAATAGTCCTTCGTTCTCACTGCATACTTGCACGTCTTTTTGAGAGTTACAACAAAATCACGCAATGGTGTTTTTCCATGTTTCCCGTACCAAACTCATCGCAATTGACCCATTCAAAATAAATCCCCATTTATTTGTGTTCCATGGTTTGAACCACTGTTAAACATGCAAAATGTACACACGTGCTCCTATGTTGAGACTGACTGCCCCACCTGTCGTCCCCCCTCCCACCCCAAACAGATCCGGGTGGTGAATGCGTTCCGCAGCACGCTCTCCCCCTATGAGGGACTGGAGAAGCCCGAGTCACGCAGCTCCATCCACAACTTCATGACGCACCCGGAGTTCCGGATAGAGGACTCGGAGCCCTCCATCCCCCTCATCGACGACACAGACGCTGAGGACGACGCCCCCACCAAGCGCAACTCCACCTCCCCCCGCAACGTCACGCCTACCCCACCCTCCCCCATTCCCTCTCCCATGCCCTCCCCCACTCTCTCCCCCAACCAGAACAATAACGCAGTGGAGAGCAGCAACCACCTGTTCGTAGAGGCCAGCGGGGCATCGGGGACCCCCTCTGCCCCAGGGAGTCCCCTACACAGCCTGGAGACCTCCCTCTGATCCAGCCCCCCGTCCCGCTCCTTAGCCCCATCAACTACCATCACTTTTCTACCTGCAACGTGGAGCTTACTCGACTCCGAGGAGGCGAGGCTTGGAGGAGAGCTAGTAGTCTTCTGTGAGCTTAGAGCTTGTGCTGGACTGAAACAAGCAAACATTAACAACAATCTAGGGAATGGTTTTGTCTATTTTTTTTTCGTTCTTAGAAATCCCCCTCTGGCAACGTGAGGGCTTCTTTTGTCTCTACCCCTAACTCCATGATAACTTATTTGTTGTTCTTTGGTGCAAGAGGGGTGAATATAAACTCAGATTGAAAGTGACCTGTATTTTTTTATTAATATTATTCTTATTTTTACGAGGAGAGGGGAGGTCCTCCTCGTGGCTTGAAGATCAGCTGTAAGAAATGAAAGAGCGTTTAGCTTCTCATTATCTGAATGGTGTTGTATATTTATCTATGTTTGGCCCTTGCTCATTCAAATATGTATTTCTGCTCCATTGGCTGTTAATATTTTGAATTATTTATGTTTTTGGAAAAAGCAGGTCTGTTTACAAAGTTTGTAGATACTTTTTTTCTGTTTGTAGGCGAAAGAGCTTCCTGGTGTATGATGCAGAAAACCTGGGGACAGAGTTAAACATTGAATGAGAGGACTATTTCAGATACTGCTGTATTTTCAGGAAAAAAGGGTGTTTCTATTGAAACTGAACTATTTTTGCCTGCAATTATTATTTGTTATATATTTGTAGATAAATAGAAACCTTCTAGCCAAACTGTTAAACACTAAGGCTTGTATAGCGAAGAGGTCCATGGGGGGGTGGGGGGGGTGGGGGTGAAAGGTTTCAACAAGAGTTAACGGGCAAACGCCACGAGGAATTCTGCGCATTCATATATTAATATTTACTACATTCATTGCTTTAGCAGTTTCAATGTTGTTTTTCACATTCACAGATAAACTCAAAAGTTCCTGCTTCCTATTTCATTAATTTAAGGTTTATGGGAGGGGTTTGAAAATGACAGCAGTTTCACGTTTAAGAGTTAATTCATAAAAAGGAGTTTGGCAGTTAGTCATCACATTGAGAATTATTTCTGTTCAGTTTTTTTTATTTCTCAGTGAAATTTCAGTCCCTGCCAATGTATAATGTTGACATTCGTTTACTCAGGCATAGACAATGGTTGCATTGAAAAAGGATTCTCCAAGGTAACATTTTAACTTTAAATGTTATGTCTTTTGGATGTAAAATAAATAGTGAGTGGATTATTTTTAATATTTTTTGCAATTATTTTAAGGTTTCATTTTTGGAAAACTCAAATTTCCCCTCAAGACTTCTGGTTTGTTAAAATTTTCGAGAACCAAAAAAACGTTTTTCTTCATCTTTGTCCATAAGACTCCCTTTATTGTCATAAAATGTTTCTGCATTTGATTTGTTTGTAGAATATTTTTGACACCTGATATACTGGAAACACTACTAAAGGATTGACATGTGAATTTTTAAATAATAAAAGGACTAGGCATACACTGGTATCTCTGCACAGGGTACTTTATTTCATAACGTGTCCCTTGGGAACCTTTTGATACAAACAACCTTACAAATTTTACCTTTGTATTTTTATGGAAATGCAGAAAATAACTTTCAACCTACTGAACCAGACTTTTTAGGTTTGACATTACAATGCAACATTCGGGATGGGGTGGGGTGCTCAATTTAAAAGGTTGTGATTGGTTCTATAGAAATATTTTTCTCAGGGTGGAATATTGTATGAAAGAGGAGACTAGGCGTTTATTTAGGCCTGTTGTCAAAATACAAACACATTTTTTATGTTGTCAAGTAGCTTGTCAACCATGTTGGGTTGCGTTCGTTTAGCCAGCAGGGTGCAGATTCTGACTGTTACTTACCTCACATATTTAGCCCTCTGACCCAAACTTAGCTGGGTGTAGGGGCCAAAGAAAGAGACACTTAGGCAAGGGATATGCTTTTGGCTTAATTAGTGATACTTTGGGAAGAAGTTATTTTCCTTGTGTTTTCAAAAATAAAAAAGCAGCTTGAGATTGCAAAAAGAGATGGAAATAAAAACAATCCATAATAAGTTTTCTGTAGCTTCTTCCTGTAAAGGGAATGAATGTTTATCCATCTGTTTTATGGATTATTCTTTTTTTATCTTTAACATTTGGAAATAAAAAGTACTTCGTGTCTGTTTATCTTGAGCAATTTAAATGGTTATCGTGATTGGATTTACATTTGAAACTTGTCGAGTAATGTGTATGGTTTTTAAAAATAAAAATAAATATTTAGCCTAAATACAGGACCATGTTTTTCATTTATCGTACATAATTACGGGTAGGTCAATTGAGTTCTGCCTTAGTCTTACAATGCCCTCTAGTGGTGTGTTTGAGTAACAGATGATCAGAAGCTGTTCAAAAAGTGTCTATATGACAACGCGGCATCAGTTAATTTCCTATTCTCTGCAGATAAATTAAGGTTTTGTAGAAGTCACTTACCAACCCGCCTGTATGAAATGTTAATAACCTGATAATATTAAACGAGAAGTATTGGCATTGATAATACGTAGGGCATCCCTGTAAAACTCGGCTCCTCGGAAGCGGATCCACTCCGTTTTTCCATTGCAAACATTTTAATTTGGGACTTATTCAGACCTAGTACACTACTTGGGTCAGTGGGGTTCAATTAATGATAAGATAGAAAGTAAAACTTAAAAATCTACTTTGGGATTTTATAAATCGTATTCAAATCAGTACGTCGAATTTATTGTAGTTGAAAGACATTATTTTGGCCATCCAGACCGACAGATGGCTCTTGAAAATTGTATTCCTGCCAGTACTTACTTCCCTGACAACCCGATGGCCGTTGTTGCACGAACAAGTGGCTGCAAGTCTCCATATTAACTTCCTTTGCTTGGTATTTACCTTCAAAATAAAAGTCCCCATCTGGACCAACACAGTTTTTTGTAGGCTAGTGCATAATGTCAAAACGTCTTTGATAATTATTACTTCTAAAGTATTCTCACACAGTGAAAAGCGTTGGTATTTATGATATTCAACATGTTTTGGATGTTCCTACTTTGCAGACACCGTATACTGAAGTTGATAATTTTCATAATGGTGTTTCCTATATTGACAAAGCAACATGACTGGGAAATACTTTTAATGCATTGAGCAGTCCTGAATGCTTAATATAATGCAAGTTATTATGTTGATTAATCAATGAATTCCAGTTAATCATTTTGCATTTTAAAAGTTTCTCGATTAGTTTTCCCAAGTTCATATTTAAACCAAGTCTGAATATTATTAACATTTTCTCACAACAAATGGCCTATATATACTCCAACAGTTGTTTTCACAATCATTTTGTTTCTTCTTGTAAAAGGAACTGAACTGGTCAACTGAAGATACAGTGCCTTTTGCTCCTAGGGAAAGAGAAACGTATGCCTGGTTGAAAGGTGCTTTGCAAAATTGCATGGGGGCTTTTATTTCGAAAATTACCAGCAACCGTACTTTCTTATGTTACTGGGGACACTTTCTTCCGATGCTCCGCCCACATTGAAAGGCCAAATTAAAAGAATCTGCCCTAATGCACTGCAATTTGAACAAGGTTCCAAACCTGTTCAGGTGACAGTGACACGGATCACCAGAGCTCAAGGGAATGACAGAACCGCGACCTAACATTAGGTAGGACTGGCTTCGATAGCTTACTACACTACATAGACCAGCGAACATGGTATCTCTATAACTGATTATATTTAAGAGGTAGGCTAGGCCAATACCTTCGGTTTGAATCTGCATTATATTATATTTTATTGTTGTAACGAGTCAGGAATGCAGTAGCTAGCCTACAGGTTTGTTGACATTCCATTGTCCCTTTTTAGTAGAACATGTTGCTTCACGAATGTGTTTACAGCAGTCGTTCTGAACCAACATTGTTAGTTACATTTTAGTAATTTAGCAGACGCTCTTATCCAAAGCGGCTTACAGTAAGTTTAGGGACATTCCCCCGGAACAAAGTGACTTGCCCAAGGACACAACAACATTTGGAACAGTCGGGATCTGAACCTGCAACCTTCCAACTACAAATCTGACTCCCTAATCACAGAACCATCTGCTACTGCCATGATGATGCTACCTAGAATGTCATGCTGTAGGTCTAGACTCTAGATCAGGGGTGTCAAACCAGATCCACAACGGGCCTAGTGTCTGCAGGTTTTCGCTTTTACCTTGTACCTGAATGATTGAATGTCACTAATTGGTTAGGATCTCGCCTCACCTGGCAGTCTACGTCTTAATTGGGCTCTAATTGAAAGGAAAGACCAAAAACCAGCATACACTAGGCCCTCTGTGGAACCGGTTTGACACCCCTGCTCTAGATCATGGAAATACCATGGCTTTAACCTGCAATATATCTTAAAGCACAATTAAGATGATAACAAAAAGTGATATGCTACAAAATGTATTAATTGTGCATTATGCTGGAATGGCATTGTATAATGCAGTGGTCCTCAAACCCTTCCATGGTGGGCCTAGTGTATGCTGGTTTTTGGTCTTTCCCTTCAATTAGAGCATAATTAGGACCTAGACTGCCAGGTGAGGGTAGATACTAACCAATTAGTGAGCTACTCCATCAGGCTTGTACATGGTAAAAGCAAAAACCTGCATACACTAGGCCCTCCATGGAAGGGTTTGAGGACCCCTGGTATAATGTATTAATAGTGGTACGATAAGTAAATAAACACAAAGGTAAAAATAGATGTCATTGTTTTTACATTGTTTGCTAGTGTGTCATGGCTTAAGGCTATTATATGGGATGCAACAGAGTGCCTGGATACAATTTAGCCATTTAGCAGACAAGATTGCTTACCAAGTAAATTATTGTAAAAGTTAAGTCAGGAGGTTTGTATCCTGTATGCTGATTGGTTTATAGCCATGGTATATGAGACTGTATACCAGGGTATGACATCAGTTTTTAATGCTCTAATGGCATTGGTAACTAGCATCTCTGGGGTTTGTGATATAATGCCAATATACCATGGCTAAGCACTCTGTCCAGGACTTCACAATGCAACATGCCTATGAACAGCTTTGAGACCTGGTATGTTGACCGTATACCACATCCTCTCCTCCTGTGTTTGTTCACGTATACCACAGGTATGACATCACAATACCCTCCTCTTGTGTTTGTTCACGTATACCACAGGTATGACATCACAATACCCTCCTCTTGATGGAGACTTATAAACATGGTTTGCCTGAAATTACAGATTTCTGTCCATAGACTGATTATAGAGAAATTATAGAGTAAGAAAACCACTTGGTAATTTATGTGACGGTAATTTATCCCTTCAAGTTGAATAGGGTATGTTTAGTGTGTAAATGTTTCCACAGTCCTGGCATCACGTGTGATTGTGTAAATCGTAAAGCCTGAGTTTTTGATCTGATTAAATTATGTAATCAATGCTATTAATAAACACTAACATGTGTTTATGTTAGCATAATCATAGTATAGGCCTTTGTAGGACAACAATTTACAAAATCCCTGATAATTCCCAGATATTTCCAGGAAAATACCATGGTAACTGCACCGGTAACATGATAATTTCTTGACATGATGGTGGGCAAAAAAATAAGAATACATTTTTCATACAACTGTCACATTCCTTGTAAGAGTAACGAAAACAAAATGGCGGTGTAATTTACCACTAAATAATTTTTGCGTATTCCAGATTGCAGAATGCAAGTCCCGTCCTAGCTTAGGCAAGATGCGAGAATGGTGGTTCCTTGTGGGCTTGTTGTGCATTCCTCTTCTGGCTGTCTACTTGCACGTCCCTCCTCCGCCACTGTCTCCGGCCCTGCTGAACTGGCGCTCTGGGGGAGCACTCGTCACATTCAGGGGCCACAACATCTTCTACAGAGGTAATTATTGGCTTTTAGCAGGTGTGGATCAGGTGGCGCAGGTGTAGTCTCATCGGCCATTGCTTGAGCATTGCTTATGAATCCACCCACCAATTCCCTGCACGTCCTCTTCAGTCGTGTACTAGCTACTGAATGGAAAACCGGATGGAAACGTTAGGTGGAAGCGCACTGTAATGGAGTTCTGTTGTCACAGATTAACGTGGACAAGAAACACACGAGGAGGAATGGAGGCTGGATGCTTTAATTACCAACCCTTTCAATTATTGAGATGCATGTGGTGAACTCTGGACCACACATGGTTAAAGCCTGTGTTCAGATTAAATTGATTATTTGCTCAGTACAATAGCCAATGCCCTTTATAATTTATTCCACATGCACCAGTTTTAGCCCTGTCTTCCTCGCTGGTAACAAGTTCTCTCACCCACGTAACAAATTTATTCTTGTCAGGTCTGTGATGCTCAATATTGATTGATTGATGATTTTCTTTTATACCCCTCTGGTAAGAGTCCCGTGGTGCTGTAGGCAGCTCTGATGTGGTGATTCTTCTCCACGGCTTCCCGACATCCAGCTACGACTGGAACAAGGTAAGCATTAGAACAGTAGGGCTTCATTCTAGGGTGTAGTTTTGCACAGATACTGTTGTCAATTGGAGTTTGAATGGGATAGCTTTGCACTAACTAAGCTTTTTTAGATAAGACCATCTACTACAGGTTCCCAGCTTAGGGGGCTTTCTCCAAAGATGGTGTGCCTGAGATTACTGGGTTGGCCCTGGGGTTTTCCTGATTTGAGGGGTAAAATAATAATAAATGCATATACAGTGGGCTCCAAATCTACAGGCACTCCTGACTGGCAATGCACAAACAGTACTGTAAAAAATGTAAACAATACAATTATTGAATGCCTGCCAGTCTGTAGCATAGTTCCCATAATAAACCTCTATTGATGCTTCCTTAATGGAAACACAGTTATCCAGATTACTACGGATGTCTGTTAAAGTTGTAATTGAAATGATTCAACCCCCATTGCAAATCAGATTGTTGTCAAAAAGTACTGTCAGCTGTTTGCAATGTACAAATCAAACAAAAGCAATTGAAATAGCTCAACACAATGAATGCATCAAGTGGTTTCTCCAAATTTAACTGAAAATGCAACTGATAACGACTTCTCCAGTCTCAAAATTATTCAACCCCTTCATGGCAAGCATATTTAGTACTTAGTAGAGCACCCTTCTGCTGTTATGACCTGCTGCAAATGAGATGCATATCCAGACACCAGCCTCTGGTAGGGTTCCTGAGGAATCTTAGCCCATTTCTCATGAGTAATGGCTATGACTTCAATGGGGTTCAAGTCTGGTGACGGTGATGGACACTGTAGAATCTTCCAGGACTTCTTCTGCAACAAGCCTTTGTGGACTCTGAGGTATGCTTGGAATCATTGTCCTGTTGGAAGTACGCTCAAGCGTCAGCTTCCTCACTGATGGAATAAGGTTTTCTTCTAGGATTTCCTCATACTTCAATGAATCCATCTTGCCTTACAAACACTGCAGGTTCCCTGTGCCAGAGGATGCAAAGCAACCCCAGAGCATCACAGAGCCACCACCATGCGTGACTGTGGGCAGATGGTTCTTTTCAGCATAGGCTTAATTCTTCTTCCTCCAGACATACCGCTGATCCATCGTGCTTAAAACTTCCAGTTTTGTTTCATTGCTCCACAGAACAAAATCCCAAAACCTCTGTGGCTTCTTTAAATGATTTTAAACATATTGTAGACAACTTTTCTTGTGCTTTTGGGACAGTAGTGGTGTACGTCTTGGAGTTCTGGCATAGAAACCTACATTTAGTACGCGCCTTACTGTGCTCACTGACACCTCAGTGCCTGTTGCCAGTGCCACCAAGTCTTGCTGCAGGTCTTTTGCAGTCACTCAAGAGTTTTTCACAACTTGCCGTCTCAAAAAAATCTGAATGCATCAGTTGATAGTTTCCTTATTCTACCCTGTCCAGGTAGTGTAACCACTGTTCCCTTAATTTTGAACATGCTTCGAACTGTATCTCTGAGAACATTCAGTGCCTTTGCTATCTTTTTATATCCTGTTCCTGTTTTGTGAAGGCCGATGATCTCTTAACTTTTCAGACCATTCTTTTGTCTTTTGTCTTAGCCTTGTTTCTAACATGCAGTCAAACGTAACACTCAACAAACCCCTAGCGAGTTCAGGTATTTAATGTGTTCCAGCTCAACTAAACCTGGTGCAACTAATTAAGCCCTTGATTAGCACCATCAGGTGTGCTTGAGACAACACCTGTTTTGCATATTTGTGCTGTTGTGAGGAATTCTTTTCTGGGGGTTGAATAGTTTTGAGACTTGAGACATGATGAGTTGTATTTTCAGTTGGATTTGGGGAAACCACTTGATGCATTCATTGTGTTTCAATTGCTTTTGTTTGGTTTGTTCATTGCAAACAGCTGACAGTCTGTACATTTTGACAATACACACGATTTGCAATGGGGGTTGAATAATAAAGATTACAACTGTATTTGCAGTTGGTACATTCTATTTCAGTTCTACGAATTTCACTTTAACTTTTGATCGTTTGAAGATATTAACATTTTTCTCCCCTTAAATTAAAGGTATTGTTCTTCGGAATGTGTACCCGTCATTTGTTTCCAATTATAAAATGTCCTATCTTTGTACAAACATTTTAAGGGAAAATCGCATTTCACAGCAATGCATGATGATGATCTTTCTAGACTATGTCATGAACTTCCCAAAACCCCTCTGATGAATGGCAAATAGGTTTACCTACTTTTACATAATTCCATATTTGTTTTCAATAGCCCCAATATGTACTAATATATAGAATACTGTTGCTACATTTAAATGTACAGATCATAATTAAATGAATAGTAGTCATAAAAAAAATTGGGCCCCTCCGGAAAAGGTTTGTGAACCCCTGTGCTACAAAACTAACAATATAATTTCCATTATGGGTACAGTCTGTAGCTTGTAAATGGGGTCAAGTTATATAGGGCACAATGAAGCATTTTAGGGCAGGAAAACAAAAGCCTTTTCAAGTTTAGGTATTACCCTCCTGTTTGTTTTTTCTTCTGTTTCGTTCCTAATAAGCATAACCCAGGTATTTTAGGTATCGGATGGGTGTTTCACAGGTGTTCAGTATTTTTCTGTCGTACAGATTTGGGCGTCCCTGAATCAGCGTTTTAACCGTGTAATTGCTCTGGACTTCCTTGGATTTGGCTTCAGTGATAAACCAGTGAGTCCAACATTGTCACACCTCTCTTAAAAGCTTTTTTAAAAAGGTTTTTCTTCGACATTTTGTTATTTCGCTTATCTTCTGCAATTTTATTCAGTTTGCCGCGTCTTACGTTTCTTAAGGTTTTAGTTTCTATTCTAACGATATATCCCTGGCAGAGACCACACCGCTATTCCATCTTTGAGCAGGCCAGTGTTGTGGAGGCAGTGGTGAGCCACCTTGGTCTGACAGAGACGAGGATCAACCTGCTGTCACATGACTACGGAGACACTGTAGCTCTGGAGCTTCTCTACAGGTGAACGTACTGTAGCATTGCAGGCCCCAAGTAGAAAGAAGTTCCCCCTAGATACTGATCTCAGGCCAGTTTTGCATTCATCCACCATTGGGTACGGTTAGTTTTATTACAAGGAAAACTGATCCTAGATTTGTAGCCATGGGGTTAAAAGTCTAAAATAGCTTCCTAAAGAAAAGTTGAGGTAACACTTTATTTTGAGAGTCCAAAAAGTGTATCTCTAGATGCTCTACATATTAGCTGCAGACTATCAACAACATTTTAACAAACTATCTACTAACCCTAATCCTAACCTTAACCATTCCCCTAATGTTAACCCTAACCCTAACCATTACACGAAAATATATTCTAAACTTACCCCTACCCTTAAACTACACAATTAGTTGCTTATCAACAGATAGTTTGTTGATAGTCGTATCATCAACAAACTATCTGTAGAGAAACTACAGATGGAATGTCGGACTCTCCAAATAAAGTGTAACCAAAGTTGAAAATAGATTTCTAAAGTCTTCTAAAATATTTTCCTAAAAAGTCTAAAATAGTCTTCACTCATCTAGAAAAAACATGATATGTGAAAACCACTCTGGATGCTACAGTATACATACACTGTGTGCACATTTCTTAACTTGTATTTTTGAGGATTAATTCAATTATTTTACAAATACAGTGCTCTCGGTCAATACAAAATGTAAATTAACCTCAAACCTGAATATTTAAGAAAGTAAAACTGAGGTTTGTTACTTCTGAGAATATCTATGTGTGCACAATTATTATGCAAATAAATGAATAATGAAATGTTATCTCTCTTGTTTATTTTCATCTGTTAAAGTGAGAATAATAAACAAAACTCAAAATGAACAGAAACATTTCTGACATTTCAAAACAAATCAGTGATCAATATAGCCACACTTCTTTTCAATAACAGTCACAAGCCTTCCATTCAGGGACTCTGTCAGTTTCTTGATCTGTTGAAGATCAACTTTTTGTGCAGCAGCAACCACAGCCTCCCACACACTGTTCAGAGAGGTGTACTGTTTTCCTTTACGGTAAATCAACCATTTAAGAAGGGACCACAAGTTCTCAATAGGGTTTAGGTCAGATGAGGAAGGGGGCCATGTCATTATTCTTTTATCTTTAAGCCCTTTACTGGCTAACCATGCAGTAGAGTACTTTGATGCATGTGATGGAGCATTGTTCTGCATGAAAATCATGGTCTTCTTGAAAGATGACTTTTTTCCTGTACCATAGCTTGATATAAGTATCTTCCAAAAACGGGCAGTTTTTTACCTGAAAAGGTACCAGTACCCCACCTCCACCTTGCTGGCATCTGAGTCGAAGGGGACCTCTGTGCCCATTACTGATCCAGCCACGGGCCCATTCGATTGGTCCATCAAGAGTCACTCTCATCTCATTCCATAAAACCTTTGAAAACGCTGTCTTCAGATATTTCTTGGCCCAGTCTTGACATTTCAACTTATGTGTCTTGTTACCTTGGCCATGTCTCTAAACATTAAACACCTTGTACGTCTGGGCACTCCAGGTAGGTTGCAGTTCTGGAATATGACAGCACTGGAGGATAATGGGTTCCTGGTAGCTTCACGTTTGAGTCTTCTCAGAACATTGGCAGCCTTTTTTCTCAACGCGTTTCTTGTCCCTGTTGACAATTTGCAACAAAACGTTTGATGTTTCTATGATCACGCCCCAATATCTTATCAAAAGTGCTGCATCCCTCTGAAATACTTGTTTTACAATTTTTTACATTCCGAGTTAGTTAAATCCCTTTTTGCTAATTTTTCCTGAGGGGAAAAAAACTGCCTAATAATTATGCACACCTTGATATAGGGCAGGTGTATTCAACTCTAACACTACGGGGTCCGGTGCCTGCTGGTTTTATGTTCTACCTCAACATTAATTGGATAAATAAGTCCCAGATTAGAGGGTTGCAATGAAAATGTGGAACTGGCTTCGAGGTCCAGAGTTAAGTATGGGGATATTGGGTATTGACCCACACCCTCCCTCGTTACACAAATACACATCATCTGATATGCTTAAATACAATTAGCATTCCAGTTTGAAACAGCTTGAGTTAGAAAATATGCATAAAAAGGTGATACGGTTAAAATACTGACTTTGCTAACAATGGGGCACACAGTGTAGATGCATTTCTGAATGACTTCTAGTCCTAATTGTTAATTTAAAATATCCCAAACTTTCATTAATCGCTTTATGAATGACCTACTTGGTAGAACAATAAACCTCTGCAAATAAAGCACAAGGAAACCGGTGCCTAGGGAAAACTTCCTAGGAAAAATTGTTTGTTAACTCTAAAGCATATTCTTTATTATCAGAGATTTATTCACATTCATATTATTAATGGCCGGTACACGTCCACACCTATTGTTCTGATACACACCATTGCAGCACAGAAAAACAGCATTTTTCCACTAATGCATAATAATTCTGTCATATTTTAGGGAAATCTGGTAAAATTGGGCAGTTATTTTATTAAATAATAACTTTACTATTGTTCTATAACAGAGTGAGCTCACTTTCTAAAGCTATTGATCGCGAGCAGTTTTTCAGGTTCCAAAATCTTCCAGTCTTCCTTTCCTTCAAACGAATCTGTCAGGTGCCAGACGTTGGTGTAGAGTTCTAAGCTCCCAGCTCTGGACCATGGTCTGTTCTCTTCCTCTCCTCTTATTGAAAGATAATTCATAACAATCTGAATAACTTTACAGATCTTCATAGTAAAGGGTTTTAACAATAGTTTCCATGGTTCCATAGGGCTAGGGCCGTTCCTCCATGAAATTTCCTAGAACTTCCAGTTGCCTTATTCCTTTTCTGTTATTCCAATTGTGTCTTAGTTCCTTGACTGTGATTGTTTTGTACTATTTTTTATTGTTGTATCACAGGGCACAGAGAGACTGAGTGGTCTGAGTTGTAATTTCCCTGTATAAATAAGGGAACTTCTACTACTGTTAGTCACATGTCTGTGGAAATTCTTCAGTTCACGACTCAGTTGTTGTCTTTTTCTGTTCGTACAAATATTTATACTTGTTCAGTTTGCTGAAAATAAAAGCAGTTGAAAGTGAGAGGAATAATTCTATACAAGAACCTTATAAAACAGATGAGAACGTTCTAGCAGTGGAAAAGTGTTCATTTTTTTTGCTGAGTTACATAACCAGGAAATATTTATAATATTAATTTCTTCCAATCTCACAGGAGTGACCACAACCGGACAGGACACTTGAACATCAACAGCCTTTGTCTGTCCAATGGAGGTAGAGTACAGTTTAACCTCTTTCCTGATTGGTTACTGGTAGAATATGGCCTAACCATAACCTAGTGAATGGGGTTTGGTGATGGTGCAGGGGTAGGTTGCTATGGTGATAGTCTGACAAGTAGGGTATTCCATGCATTGAATCAAACGAAGATTGTTAACCTCATTTAAACCCCCCCAAAAACGTAATTCTGCCAGGAGTGTAAATCGTACACCAATAAGAAAAATGCTAATTCATTTATTTACGAACTGACTCAAGTTTTTCTTGAGCTTGCGTGTTTCCTTTTTGAGCTGCCTGTGTAATTATTGCAAATGTGTTGCAAGTAAAAACATCAACCAATCTTTATCTTTTTTACCAAGGTTGCAAAATGTATTCCTACTGTAGATGTAACTCAAAAACACAGTTTGTTATAAAACATTGCTGTTTCCAGCTGACTTTCTCCAGGGAGATTACATCTTCAGCAAGATTTTTTTAAACAGACTTATTTTAAACAGATTGGGGAAAGTAATTTGTTTGGTAGTTCAGTGTTTTTTTTTTCCTCCATTATACATTGAGTCAACAACAATATTTGGGTATGAGAGTTTAAAAAACAAGTGTTTATACAGGTAATCCCCTCATTCAATAATACTCTGTTCTTACACAATCATATACTTTAAATCACACTATTGACACAACAATATGTTGTTATTTGTAAAAACGAATAATCTGAAAACCAATCAAAAAACAAGTGACATTGCTTTGATAGCATTTTTCCTACCGTTCTCTTATTTTAAACTTTATTGAACAGGAATATTTCCTGAAACACACCACCCCAGATTCCTCCAGAAGGTTGGTAAACATTTTTTATTATTATTATTATTATATACACAATCAGCCATATCATGACCACCTGCTTAATATTGTATATGTCCTCTTTTTGACTCTAAAACAGCAGCCCCATATTCAACAGACTGCAATCACATTTGTTCTGACACCTTTCTATCAGAACCAAATTTTTCAGCAATTTCAGCTACAGTGGCTCATCTGTGGATCGGGCCACACATCCCAGCTTTCGCTCCCCACGTGCATCACTTAGCCGTGGCCGCCCATGACCCTGTCGCCGGTTCACCGCTTTTCCTTCCTTGGATCACTTCTGATAGGTACTGACCGCTGCAGACCGGGAACACCCCACAAGAGCTGCAGTTTTGGAGATGCTCTGACCCAGTTGTCTAGACATCACAATTTGGCCCTATTCTTTTCAAGCTTGCCCATTTTTCCTGTTAACATATCAACTTTAAAGGACAAAATGAAGAAGCAGAATAAATGGGCAAGGGTAAGAACAAAGTGCATCACAGTTTGTTGTATATGGGGCTGCTGTTCTGGTGGCAAAAGGGGGGCCTACACCATATTAGGCAGGTAGTCATAATGTTAAGGCTGATGGTTGTTAATTCCCTTTGTCTATTCTCTGAGTTTTATGCCATCTTATTTATCTTGTGTTGGATAATCTCCATTCTGTCACACACAGCTACTCAAAGACTCCAGCTTCCTGTCTCCAGTTCTGACCCGTCTTATCAACTTCATGCTGTTCTCTAAAGGGTACAGAGCTCTGTTCTCTCATGTACTTTATTTGTTCCTTCCCATGCGCAAGGGTTTACCATAAAGACTTTCTGTACCAACCACAACAACATGTAACACATAAACCCGTTACTTCATTTACAGGCTGTACATTTATACAATATTATATAGTTTAATTTTCATATATTTGATTTGCACCTGTCAGGTACATGCATATGGATTAGAATGTATATATACAGTGCATCCGGAAAGTATTCACAGCGCCACATTTTGATATGTTACACCCTTATTCCGAAATGGATTAAATTCATTTTTCCCTTCAAATTCTACAAACAATAACCCATAATGACAATGTGAAAGAACTGTTTGAAATCTATTTAATTTATTAAAAATAAAAAATGAAAAAAGAACAAGTATTCACAGCCTTTGCCATGACAAACAAAATTGACAGCCTCAAGTCTTTTTGAGTATGATGCTACAAGATTGGCACACCTATTTTTGGCCAGTTTCTACGATTCTTCTTTTCAGGACCTCTTAAGCTCCATCAGGTTGGACGGGGAGCGTCGGTGCACAGCCATTTTTAGATCTCTCCAGAGACGTTCAATCGGGTTCAAGTCTGGGCTCTGACTGGGCCACACAAGGACATTCACAAAGTTGTCCTGTAGCCACGCCTTTGTTATCTTGGCTGTGTGCTTAGGGGCGTTGTCCTGTTGGAAGATTAACCTTTGCCCCAGTCTGAGATCCAGCTCTAGGAAGAGTCCTGGTGGTTCCAAACATCTTCCAATGGCTCATTGGCACCTTCAATACTGCAGATTATTTTTCTGTAGCCCAGATCTGTGCCTCGATACAATCCTGTTTCGTAGGTCTACAGACAATTCCTTGGACTTCATGGCTTAGTTTGTGCTCTGACATGCACTGTTAACAGTGGGACCTTATATAGACAGGTGTGTGCCTTTCCAAATCATGTCCAATTAACTGAATTTACCACAGGTGGACTTAAATCAGGGTCTGGAAACATCTAAAGGATGATCAGTGAAACAGGATGCACCTGAGCTTAATTTTGAGTATATCATCAAGTGAATACTTATGTACATGTGCTTTTTTATTTTTTATACATTTGCTAAGATTTTAAACACACTTCTTTCACATTGTCATTATGGGGTATTGTTTGAAGAATTTTGAGGCAAAAAATCTATTTAATCGGTTTCGGAATAACGGTGTAACATAACAAAATGTAACAAAGCGCTGTGAATACTTTCCGGATGCTCAGGTTTTTTTTCCCCATCACATCTGCTTGTCGTGTGAATGGGGCCTTTGTCTCTTACTATAACGTGTGTTTCTTCCTGTAACTATATTACATTTTATATACATTTAAAATAGCATTGTTGGAAAAGAAACAGAATAAGGACAGAGCTGTTGAAATGCCCACTGAAAACATAAAAAGGCAATTTTTTATTTTTGTCTGACCTGATTTCAGCATATACTGTAAATTGCCTGATAAAGTTCTTATTTAAGTACTGACTTGGGAAATTGACCTCTGTGTTTACTCATGTTTGCCTGCCAGGCTTGGGGAAGTGTTTGGGCCTTACACACAACCCACAGAAGCTGAGTTCCTTGACATGTGGACCGGCGTCCGCTTCAATGATGGGAACCTGGTGATGGACAGGTACCAAACGCTCACTCTGTTTTCAGACGTCCCTAACGAAATAGCCATACATGTGACTAACACTAGACCGCTCACTGATTTATTACATTTGCTATTCAAATGTATAGTAGTGTTATTTGGTACATTGTAATGATGTATTTAACCTAACCACTTCACACTCAATTAATATGCAATTAAAGTTGGTTGACATACTGCAAATATCAACGTATAAGCCAGGTTTTCTATTCACTGAATTATAAAGATTGTTTCCTGTCTTCATATAGGAACCAGTTTTTGATGATACAAATTATTGACTGATTGTTGTCAGGCTAATAGCAGCGAGGACAGTGAAGCAATGTGTTTTGCTCCTAGTGTCCTACAGTACATTAACCAGAGGATGGAACACAGGGACAGATGGGTTGGAGCTCTCACCTCGACTCTAATCCCAGGTGAGTACTGTTCCTATATTTGCATAAAAATGAATAAAACAGGAGGTGCCTGGTTAACATTTAAGACTCCATTACATAAGAGATGTCATTTAACTCAAATCACCGACATTCTGTCAGAGCTGAAAAACATTTAGTTCCCCTGAATCCCCAAAAAAATCCCAGGCGGGAGGCCCGGGACAACAAGTGAAGACAATTAACTAACTAGCAGTGTTTTGCAATAAAGTCTGGGGGGGGGGTGTGTGAACACGTTCTTCTCCCCTCTGACCAAAGTAGCTTACCATTGCTGTAAGGGATTGACCAGTTGCTACGCTAATATGCTCCACCAGGTAATTCCTTGTGGGGCTTACTAGCCCATCTGTGCCCCACTGTGGTTAACCTGGAGTGGGGTGACCTGTGTGATTCACACCTCCCTCCCTGGCAGTGCGGCTGTGGCCCCAGTTCCCCCAGTGTGCCTAGTCTCATTGGTTATATTACCATGAGAACCACCTTGGGTTTAGTTTGGGTGCAGATTGACTGCCTGTCTTTGTCACCCTACCAACCCCTAGCGCTGCTTCATCTAATCCCTCTTTCCCTCACCCGCTCTTTCCCTGACTGCCCTCTCTCTCTCTGACTTTTAGTGCACATGATCTATGGACCCCTGGACCCAGTCAATCCTCACCCCCAGTTCATCGTCCTGTATCAGTGAGTTCCCCTGTTCCATGTTCCCCTTTCACTTATCAATTATAGTGTTATTGAAGGCATACGTTTCAGCTTCATTCATGTGCTCTGGGTGTCTTTTCAATGTGTTGATTTGTAATTGAATTTGGTAGTTACATTTGTATGTGTTGGGAGCATGAGGTGTTTGCATGGTGTATTTTAATGTACCGGTACTAGTACATGGGAGTTATGTTGTCAGTCTGAGCCATAATACACAGATAATTTGTTCTGCGCCGTTCTAGCTAATCAAGGTCAGCTGTGTTAAGTCAGATTGACAATGATTCACCAATCACTGCTTTGCAATCGTAACTCACCATTACAAACAGGTCAAAATCTGAAACAACTATTGAAGATTAACAGACACAAATAGCTTCTCTAAACATATCTCTATTATTTGTTGGCGAGATCACGTCAATATTAAGTTCAAATCATGCACAATGTCACAATAAAGTCTTATTGTCCATTTATGACCAACTGCACATTTTATAGATCTAGATACATTCATCCTTATATACATTAGCATAACTTCACTCAAATTCTATTAATTTTGCTTTTAAAATATGAGGTTTGTTCACAAAAAGTCAGAAAACTTTTGGAAGCCCTAAAGGTGTTTACAGGTATATTGACATGATCAAAAGAAATAATAGCATATTAAAAAGGTGTTGTATCAACAAAACACCGTGCCATTGTCCTTTTTGTTGTCTTTCAGGAGACTCGTCCGGAGGTCTACCGTGTCCGTTCTGGATGAACACATCAGCCATTACCCACACCTGGAGGACCCCACTGGCTTCCTCAACGCCTACTTCAGCTTCATTAATGCTTTCTGAGCGTCCATACCAGCAACGCAAACAACATGGCTCACGTTCTTTAGGGCTCACAATGGAAATGTTTGCTAGCACCGTTTAAAACAGTATTCACACATCCATCGACAATGGATCAATGCACGGAATATATGAACTAGGTTTGTAAATGCCCCGACTAAATGGGTTGGCCTTAAACCCATATTAGTGTGAAATATGACTGAACTGTTTAGATTGAATAGTAGTTGACAGGATTTAGAGATTACCTTGAAGAATCCACTAGTATTCATTTAACTCATTCAAATTTCAGCTGAATTACCACCTTTTAACACTAGGTGGTTCACACCACACACGTCTGAAAATGGGTTACAATAAGTGTTCAGGCCAAACTGATTTTAAACCAGAGGGCCTAGTGGTTTTTGGTTCTCCCTTCAATTTGTGCTCAATTAAGACCTAAACTACCAGGTGAGGGGGGGATCCTAATCAGTCAGGTATGAGGCAAAACCTGCAGACATTAAAACCTTCTGAAACCAGTGGTTTAGAGGAAAATACAAAACTGAGCTTAAGGTTTTCAAACAGAATTAAAGTCGCTCACATTTACTGCAAATGCAACTCCCACTCAAGCACCATTTTAACAGATTGCTTAATCCAAGTAAATTACAAAATAATTTAATTATCTTTGCAGTTCTATTGCTTAGCTTTTTGTAAAAGGTGTCCCAATGCTAAAAATCTTGATAGGGTTTCTGTATGAGGAGAAACACCTCTGACAATGTTTCTTTTTTTTTTAAATAAAATTAGTTTTCCAAGGAATTTGCATTACACAAAGGTTCAGTCTATAAATTTCCTTCATTCATGGTAAATATTTATTAATAAATTTGATAGACAGTAGCCATAATTCACAATCAGTAGATAGTGTGCTTAAAAGGAGATCACATCAATGATTCTGGGAGTAAATGACCCAGTCAGGGCTGCCTTTCCAACTCCCTATGAAGGACGTGGGCGCTAATGGATCGCCGGTCAGCCACTGGGTTATATGCATGAGTTGACTGTTGACAGGTGGAAGTAGTACACAATCTCTCACCATAACACATCGACTAATGTTAGGTCTCAACAAAAAAACATGAACACATTTAACCAGCAAAAGCAATAGACTGTAGTGAATAACGGGGGACAAGCAGAGAAAACAGAACAATTTATATACGTCAGAATAATTATTTAATTGGGAGCATCTTTGTTGGATTTGCACGTGGCTCCGCAGTGATCAGGCCACGCCCTCTAGCCCACAGAGGCTAAGATTATGTCCACAACTGTCTTGTCTGAACTCCGGACCGTCACCTGCATGGTGACGCCGTCAGCCAGGGCCAGCCGCGAGCGCACCAGCACGTCGTGACTCCCCCGGAAAACACCTGGAAGAAGGCAAGGGGAACAGACAGTCAACCTAAGGACCTGGAGCTAGATGCTTCAGAGACAGTTTTCAGTAATACATTGAAATATATTTTATAATTTGTAGGGTAACGCGATCAGTCTACAATAATATGTCAAGATACGGAAAGTCACTGATGTACCCACCGGCGAGGAAGAGGATGTGTGAGTTCTTGTTTTCTGGGACCTTGTCTGAACGTTCGCACGGCTGCATACCCAGGAAACTGATGATGTTACCGACCGCCTCTGAAAGGACCCAAAGTAACAAACATTTCACACTATAAAAGGGACTGGGCTGTTACCCACTAGTCCCTCCTACAGGAGGAAAACAAATCTCCTACACCAGGATGACTTTATAAAATGAAATAACTTACGATGGTAGATCTGTTGCCAGAATACAGATGGATTGAAACTATTGGCCAAAGGTTTTTATTATTCTAATTCCATTGAGATTGTAGTCAATGAACATATTTTTTACTGGAGGCCTTGCAAAGATTGTTTTTTAACTTTTACCCAATTTCTCTCTAATTGTGGTGATATATAAAATTCAAGGCACCGTTTCATCTCCACAAATCCCAGCAGACATGCATTCAATGTTGAGATCTGTGCAACGGGACAAGACACTTGAATTGCTAATCTCCCACATACGGACAGCCAATTGCACCCTTGGCTAATCCAAGAGCCGGATAATCCTCGTCTCAATGAAGCAGCTACCTGCGAGGTGGCGACTTCCTCGCTTTGCCATTCAGGGTCCCCAAAAGGCTGTACATTTTCAAAAGTATTTTTTTAAACCATAGAAATTTGACTCGTATGTACGAGGCCCACAGATCTAGGTTGTCGCCTCAAAGGACGTTGAATAATTACCGTCCAGCGTTCTGACGGAGGCCAGGGCGAACGTCTCCTCCTTCTCAAATTCGTCTCCCACCTCGTCCCAGGCCGCCGCGAAGTTAGGCTTCAACACTTTCTGAATGTGGTCTGCCACCGTCACCTCCAAGTCCTCCAGCTGCCCGGCACAGAAGGAGGGTCAACGGGGGGGATTTACGGAAGCGATCGTAGAATGTATGAGGGTTCGAAAATTACTGTCAGCCGATAAAGGAGGTGTGACATAAGTTTCACGTTGAGTACATACCACGTATTCATCGTCGTAACCGTCGTCATCGGGTTCACCTGTGTTGGGGTCGCAGTCTTTCACCAAGTACTTCAGAGTACAGCTGAACGTACACGACACTGGAGAACGGGAAAACACCACAGTTCATATGACAAACAGGGTGCACCATTTCATTCGATTTATTTAACTGTTATTTAACCGGGTAGGTCTTCTGAGGACAACATGGTGAAATACAAAGGTCTATTAACAGAAAAAAAATCCAAAACACTTTTGATCCTAGTTAGGCTCTAGATGTGCAGTGCTCATAATAATTTTCTAGGAAAACCAAGAAACCTAAGATTAATAAATGCTAATCCTAACTCCAGGCTGAATTCTGATGTGAGGCTGAGACCAAGGCCAGGCAACTGGTACGTCTTAGCTAGCATTTACATACCAAAAGTTTCAAACGTGTATGTAAATGTAGTTTATTCGGCTTGCTTACAAGTCTTAAAGGCTCGAATGCTCCGCTAACATTTTCCTGGCTGGAAAAAATTCATAACAGCGTGACAGCCTTATTTTAAAGTGTCAACAGATTCTGCTTGGAAAATTTAATGAACTAAAAATCAGAAGTTGTGACGTGTGTGTGTGTGTGTGTGTGTGTGTGTGTGTGTGTGTGTGTGTGTGTGTGTGTGTGTGTGTGGTGTCACCCTGTATGAGAAGATGCTCCCATGTCACTAAAAGGAGAAGACTGTACTCTACCAACACCCCATAATGTCACTGTCAGCATTTAGCATGACCTCCTAGACACAACCTTTTTTTTTACTTCTCGAACATTTCCACAGACACTACACTGACCTGCGGTCGGGTCGTCTTCAGGAAGGCTAACCAGGCTATAGCAGGAACCCGGCTGGCTGTAGGGAAGGTTAGCAGCTGGAATGTAATGGAGAACCTCATATGCTTCTGAAGGCTCCATCTGGACCATCACCTAAAGGACAGATGTATTATTAGGCCTCAATGTGTCCACAACTGTGGGGCACATTCCCTCAGCTACTCTTACCTGGGAGCACATCGCTGTTGTCCAACATTCACCGGCTCCTTATGTGTAATGACATCCTGGTTCACAGCTACTACCCACACCCTCTGACCTCATCCTACCCTCACAGACACACCTGGATACCGCTTACAGTGTTTGGCTTTGAGAAAAGCACTTTACTAAATTAAATTGTTACAATTATTTATATTTTAGAACTATGGTAGAACGAGTGTGGTACATGGCCACAACGAAGAGTTGATCTTAGGCACGATTCATCATGGTATTTGTAAGTGAAAAGACACAGAGTGTGGTAAATAGCTAATATACCACAGCTAAGTGCTGTCCTCAGCGATTAGCTGTGATATATTTCATATACATCACAAACCCCCAAGACGTGCTATTGCTCTTATAAACCAGTTACTAACAAAACCGGAGCAGTAAAGTGATGATGTAATTCCTAGGGTTAGACCTGCAAACTAACATGAGGTGAAAAGGTGACGTTTGAAAAACCAAACCCCTGTAGCGGTAAATTATACTGTAAAAATAGAAGCATTGAAAACACTAGTACCAAACTAGGCTAACCGGGGACACATACTGTACAGCTAGATTGCAAAGCAATTCACAAACAAACATTTTTGAGATATAGCATACATACGCAATAAGGCACGAGGGGTTGTGGTATATGGCCAATATTCCATGGATAAGATCTTAGGCACAACGCACTGTGGAGTGCCTGGACACAGCACTTAACCGTGGTATATTGGCAATGCATCACAAACCCCTGAAATCCCTTATAGCGTTTATAAACTGATTTTACAACACAATTAGAGCAGTAAAAAGTGACATGTCAAACCAATGGTATACAGTCTCATAAATCATGGCTATGAGCCAATTTTACCAGTTAAATCAATGTTTTTCTATACTACCACAAGCCTGTTCCTATTGACAAAATAGTCAGTTTTGCTATTAAACTACATGAAAGTTGACATATCTAATACACAATTACATGGGAAAAATGAATAATGACGTTTAGTTTTTCCATTAAACTAGTATCTTTGTAGCAGTACCATGAAAAGTTGTCTTTATACATGGAAAAGACGATGCAGCTATGTTGATTCTGATTGGCTAAATGTCTTGAGACGTCTCACCAAATATTTATTATTGAGGAAATCGCAACCTGACAACATCTCTGGTCTTACTCTGGTCTATGGGAAAATGTGCCGGCCACTGACCCCCCCTCATAAAAACTCATTGATCTACACGATTCACATAAATGAGATATATTGATTAAAATATGTGAATGTTGCAGAAAGCGACTAGTTTGCAGGTATGTAGGGTGTATGGCCTCTTATATCACAGCTATTAGCCAAGACAAGGTCTGATATAATATTGATAAAAACCAAATCAGCTTTCAGGATTCAAAGCAAGACATCTCAGCAGTTTGTGGTATATCGACAATATTTCACAGCTCTGATCTAAATCGTATTTTAGAATTGCTCCTAGTTGTAGCTAGTGTCATTTTTAGAAGGAAAAATGTTCTACGGACCAGAGAAAATCCTCACACATTTCCTGTGAATCGCTGAGTTTTCTAGTAAACGTGAACTCTTAAATCCCCCAAATGGCCAGTGACAGTGTACCTTCTGTAGGAGCTGGTCGTTGAGCGTGTTGGTGCAGTCGAACTGGAACACCATGTGCCTGGCGAAGGTGTGCTTGACACAGCGCACCACATATTCCGTCTCCGCTTCAGTCAGCTGCACCGCCTCAGAAGACTTGAAGAGAGGACCCAGACCCTGGAACTCTGAGATGGCTGACAGTTGTTCTGGTGAGGCAGAGAGTAGATAAATGACACATCCACCTTGAGCCCCAGCCTATAAAAGTTCAAGTCCCGAAGTTGATGTTGTCACAACACCAGTATCACCAATCTACGTCCTATGGTTTGTTACAGAGAAATACAAATGTGACTATTGTTTTTCTCAAGAAATCCAATGGAATATTTTGTTTGTGGTGATGATCCTACGTGTTGCCGTGACAAAATCATGAGAGTATTTTAACTTCAGGCCTTCTTACCCTGGTATATGTCTTGTCGAGTGGGGCCAGCCTTCTCTGGCAGCTTGCTGGTGGCCACAGGGGCAAACTCTATCTTCTGCTCTGTGATGGGTGCGTTGGCCAGGGGAACAGACTTCATATCGAAGGGCTTCTCCGTGGGTTCCAGAGTATACTGATGGAGGGACTTCTCCAGACCCGGGACAGACACCGACAGACCTGGGATAGAACAAACTTATATTCAATAAAGGAACCATAGTCGTATACTATTATACGTCGTATACGGAACTACATTTCTAGACAATCCATTAACGTTTCGTAATTAAAAACAATCTGAGTCTATTGTCAAAATAAGTGAACGCGAAAAAAATATATATACACTTTCTGTGCGTGCGCTCACCATTGAAAACATAGGCAGCGTTGAGTGCTTTCTGTTTCTGCTGCAACACGTTCATGTAGAAGGTAGCTCTGTCCCTCACCTCGTCATCACTGTCCATCATACACCTACACACAGAGAGACGGATGAAGGACAACTCCACAGTAGTAACCACAGGCTTCATAGTAGCCAGGTGAAGCTCCGTACCTCTGCATCAGGACCAACACACTGGGCAGGAGGTCATCGTTCTGGGCTCCAAACTTCGCCAGAGCGCTGACTGCAGCTGTAATGTCAGTTTTACACCATTTCAGACACACAGTATCGGTAAAGAGTTAGGTGCAAATACAATAGTCTACATAACCAGTTTAGTGTTAAATAAACCTTAAATAGATGGGAAGCTTTAATGGAGCATATACTTGACCTTTCATAACACATGACATTACTCTGCTTTAAACACTTGCTACACTTCCAGACAAGCAGTGTTTTTGTGAAGGACCAGCTTATCACCACCCTGTCTCTCACCTGCTCTGACCGCTTCGCTCTCCAGCACCACCCGGTTGAAGATGAAGCGGATGTACTTGGACGGGGAGGGCGTGCGCGGGCCCTCCTTCCCCAGCAGATGGAGGATCTTGGTGGCCAGCACCGTGTGCTCACAGTCCTCGATGAACTCACACAGGTGGGCCAGCCCCGTCTCCTTGCTGTCTGGGTTCTCCTCAATGATGCTGATGATGCAATCCACGATGGCCCGTTTGTACTCGAAGCCGCCCTGGCAGAGAGAAGGCCCAGCTTAAAGAATGTCTGTCAGGAACATTCATACAAGCTAACGGTTTCAGGTTTAGCCATCGGTCCAGAAAATGAGCTTTACATACAGGCAAAGTTTTTTTTGTCATTTATGAAGGACTGGTTACTTTTGGTTTGTTAATGTTCAACTCACATCATCTCGGAGCATATTGGACAGGAAGTTCATCATGACGCTGTGCTTTCTGGGATACTTCTGGCACAGGGCACTAATGGCCTGGACTACCACCACCTGAAATGTACACACCATACACGTCAGATACATAACAGCTCCCATTGTTTTGGTAAAGGACCCTAACGTGTTGTTTAAATCTGGTTGTTTACAATGTAAAAGAATAGTCTCTTGTATGAAAATATGGGTTTATACATACAAAAAACTATTTTAAGGAGTAAAATACTCATCTTGCATTAATATGGCATCACCAATTTTATGTGAAAACGTATGCATCGATTTTCAACAAGCACTTTCATCCTTACGATAATCCCTCACCTTGAACTCGTCTGAAATCTCAGAGACGAAGGACGATATCTGCTTCATGAGGCGGTCCACGCTGCTCTCACTGCCCGTCTTCAGCAGCGTGGTGATGGCCAGCGTGGCGATGCTGCGGTTCGAGTCTGTGATCAGGTTCTCCAGGTCCAGGTTGCAGGCAGTCACTGCTGACGGATGCTTCATCGCCACCTGGTGGACAATAGGGAGGAATGAAAGTTCAGCAAATAAAATAAATCTACAAAGAAAATACCTAAACTGCACGATGGTTCTCTCAGAACCGCAACACAACACATTTCTTATAAAATAACATTGGCTCCTTGTTTTTTTGTCGGGCACACTTTATCCAGCTCAGGGAAGATGCGAAGGCCTGTGTGTGTAGTTCAGACTAGTGATGTGCCAAGCAGCTCCCAAAAGTAGAAATACAAGTGAAGATGGAAGACGAGGTGAGGGAGAAATTAAGGCTGCACTTTCAGGCTGTAATAAAGGATATTTTCATTTCCATTACAGTGCATGTCTATTTAACGGTTGCAGGTGCGGGGCGGGTTGTAAAAATAGATAAAGTAGTGCGGGGCGGGCAAAATAATTTCATAAATGCGGGACCCGCGGGTTGGAAAAAAGCTGACCCGCGCATCACTAGTTCAGACATGTGCATCACATTTTAAAGCTGATATTTAAAAAAGTTCCCCACAAAGGGGATAGCATCTGTCACATTTCTCACCCCAGATGAGTTTGCACCCCTGTATATATTGAATGCCCTTACTACTGAGGTGTGGTTATTTTACCTCATAGCTCTTAAATGTACTCTATGCAGTTACAGTGAGTTGCTATGGAAAACAGCATCTGCTAAATGGCTAAAATGTAAAATGTTTGGACCTTTTCTGGGTAGAAAACATGTGTGACTGGACCTCTTTGAATTTTAATTGAATACCCCTGCTCTAAAACATGTGTTAACCAGTATAACATAGCCTACTGCTACGTTGCTATTGGCACATCAGAGTCATTCAGAGGGGGAACGGGTAACCCACCTTGTTGAGTGTTCTGACGGCTGCGTATCTCAGCGCTGCTTTAGGGGAGCTGCAGAACAGCTGCAGTACTGGATAGAAGCAAACATTTCCACATGTTCACACAACCCAGTGATTAAACCAAAAACACTACAAGATCAGCGTCATCTGGTTTACAGGTTGATCAAATCAGGAGACAATATCAAACAAGCTAATTAACTCAGGGACTCACCTGAGACGGCAGGGGCCAGCTCTCTGGCGGTACAGTTAGGCATATGAACTATGGCCGACGCAGCCTCGTACACTACCATCTCATGTTTGTTCCTCAGGCAGCCCTCAATGAAGTCGAACAGGGGGCTGTCATGGCTGCAAACGCACAATAATATTTATGTTACAAACAACTCTTCCCAGGTCCTGTAAGGGGAAGTTAAGAGTCCCACTGTGCTACTAGAAGCTCCCACATCACTACCTACCCCCCCTCGGTCTCCTCCAGCAGCTTGCTGGCGATGCGGATGAGCATGCAATAGGCGAATGGAGACTTGAGGCCAGACTTTGTGAACTTGTTGAGCATCTTGGACACAGCCAGTCGATCGTTCTTTCTCAGGTGGTACAGAAGGCCCAGGGCGTGGTACTGAGTTCAAACAAATGTTAAAATCCACTTCCTTCGCTAATATGGGCCACCTTCATTAGTTTACGTTTTTTTTCTATTATGAAAATCTAACGTTTTTCAAATTAGACAAGTACTGACAGAACAGTTTACCTACTTCCTGCCTAATGAACAGCAACGAACAGTAATGTGTGTTACCTGGACCATGATGTTATCACTGGAAGCAGCCTCCTGTGCCTCGTTCACCCATCTCTTCACCACGTCGTAACTCATCTTTACCATGTGCTACAGACAAGCAGGAAGAAAAAAACTACATTACCCACAAAGACTTTCCGGTACATTCAGACAACACTGAGACAATGTGAAAAATGTCTTACCAGCGATGATACCAGCGCAGAGCTGGACACGCTGGGCACTTTATCAACAATGGCCTGTTTCATGTATCTCTCAATTGCCTGCAGCATGGTGGTCTGTTGCCAGGGGTAACAGAGCAACAAAGTAGAGCTTTAGTTAATTGAGCAATACGTTTTGTCAAATGAGAATATATGCAGGTTGTCAGGCTGCCTGATCTGGGCAAATCCGAAGAGACCACTGCTTAATAAAAAGCCTGGTGATATCGAAACCTAGACAGACTGAAACTCACATCAGTGATCCTGCAAAGAGCTCTGATGGCCGGTCCTCTGTACACATCCTCCTTGCCCGTCATGTCCTTAGTCAGGCTGCTGGTGACAATGATGACATCCTCAGAGATGTTAGCCATCTCCTTGATGGTCAGGTAGCACATCCTTCTCAGGGTTTGCTAAAGGATTACGAAGAGTAAGTTTTCATTAAGCAGATTATTCTTGTAACACAAGCAATAACTGAAGAATACAAGTCAAGTTTATTGAATTGAAACCAAAACCCTAATTAGCCTCACATCATTGGACTGGAAAAGCCTGGTCATGGCAAAGAATGCCTCAGTGGCCTCAGTGGTCCCAAAGTGCTCGCCCTGGACAGAAAGTTTGGGTTCGTTAACATCCTTAAAACCTATACATTGGAATAACAATCGGTTTCCAAGTTATGGATTTGTTTCTCACCTGGTTCAGCAGGTAAATGATCTTGGTGAGAATGTGGAGACATCTCCTGGGGTTGATCGGAGTCTCGTTGAAGATACGCGCTTCCTGCAACACTGCACTCTTTTCAAGGTGCTGGAAAGGGTTGGAACCGCTTCCTAAACATAAGCGAAACAAAACTGATAGGTAACACACCATGACTTGCTAACCAACTAATATACATTTAATTTAAAACCAATGACCATCTTTCCAGCAGCTTGCCATCTGCCGCTAGCTACAATAAGACATTTGAATAAAGCCAAACATCGCAGGTAGTTGACAGTCCAGTTATGAACAAATCCATGAGTAAACAACAATACATTCGATCCTGTGATGTAACTCCCCCGAGTCTGTCAGTTCTAATATACTGTACTGCGCTGTGCTCGATACGTCGTGTGCATTGGAGTATTACAGTACTGTTACTCACAGTAGAATTAGTGACTGGTTCACTTTAGCATCAATGATCTAGTTAGCAACCTACTGTACTAGTTCTTCAGTCTGTTGACTAGTTAGCCAGCCAAACTGGAATACTAACTTTAATTTTAAATCTCTGTATATAGTCATATTAACATATACCTGATCAACAAAGACCCACCGTAACGACTTTGTTAATGTGTTGAGTATGAGTAGCTAACGTACCGCAGATCTGAATGGGCTTCTATATAGCAAGCTGAGGTTGCTGCTACAGTTGCTAACGTTCCCGGAAGCTGGAAATAACGTCAGCTGGGTGTTTTAAAGTACTTATCTTGACCGTTTACATTGAATATATCTTACCTGACTCTTCGTCCTTCTTGTCAAATTTCTTAATCATTTTTGCGGAGTTTGGTTTGTGTGCGATTGGTGTTCAGCCTGACAGCACAGACGATAACCAGCCACCTCCACGTAGCCAAATGGACACTTCCGGTTTAGCCGTCCACGTCGACGGAACTCGCGATATTTTGACGTAATTATAGTATTTTTGTAATAATTACTGAGATACTATAAGCACGTTGGTGCATAAATAGTTGTATAAATGGTGAAGTGTGAATAAAGTTAGCTTACGCTGTTAGTGTAGTTCGAATACTATATTTGAACCCATGACTTTGTTTGAGACGTTATTTAAAACTGGTTTGCGTGTGATAAATAGCGCACCCTATCGGCAATCGGATGCTGTTGCATTTATCCTTCCACTGCATTATGGGTTCGAATCTGGTTCACTGCTGTCCCATTTCAGTGCCATATTTAGGGTTCCAAATTATCTTTTTCATCTACAAGCCAAACGGCTGGTGAATTCTCAAATTTTACCAGCCACTCGATAGATTAATATTGTGTTTTTGGCTGGTGAGTGAAGCAAATCTACCAGCCACCTGCATATTTTTTCCAGCATCTGGCTAGTTAACGGTTCTCATATTCTGTTATGCTTTGTTCTCCTACCCCATCCAAAATAAAATACACATAATTTGTATGACAATTATATTAGGAATAACACAGTGAACATTTGGTCCAAACCTTGGCAAAAATGTACTGTTCTAATTCAAAGGGTTGTCAGACTTTATGGTTAATTCACCCAAGACTTAGATTTGCCCTGCACCAAGTACAATTTAAGTATCACTTGAAGGACCCCTTGTGGCAACAAGGTGGCCTAGTGGTTAGGGCAGGGTTCACCAACCATCTTCCTGAAGAGCTAACATGCAGTAGGTTTTCACTCCACCCTAAGTACTGTATATGTAACCTCATTTGGCTAATCAATCAGCTAATTATTCCAATCAGATCTGCTAAATTAGGGTTGGAATGAAAACAATCAAGACAGTATCTCCAAGACCAGGATTGGGGCATCTGACTGTGTGTAAGGATCCTGGAGAATAACAGTAAAATGTTGTCAACATGAGACAATTATTGTGATGCATCCAGGCCACCAAAATATCTGAACGAATGTTTATTGGGTGAAAATGTGTTTCAATTATCTTTCTTGAGTGATAAAGTTCTTAATAAACACTCCAGAACCATACACCACCTCAAGGTCTTTCTCATTGGTCTTGAGTGAATAAGGTGCCAGAAAGTTTATATAGACTACAACATTACAGTAAGCAAGGCCGTAACCAGGATTTAACAAATACAGAGGTCAAAAATACCCCCCCCCCC
>JACXGM010002071.1:0-49341 GCA_016801145.1 Umbra pygmaea | reverse complement strand
GTTTGAAATTACGGGTGGTGGTGTCAGACATATTATTATTATAAAGTTATGGTAGTAGCAGTATACTAAGGGGGGAGGAATGTTATAATGTCAATATGGTTTGGTATTTAGGCATAGTTTTGGGCAACTACGGGGGTCCTAGTTAATAGGGACCTTTGCTCTGTAAAAGGCGGGAGCGAGTACCGGGAGAAGTGTAAAGTGAATGAATAAAATACATCCCAAGATTGAAACTGTGTAAAGGTGTCTGTATGTAGATAGGCACGTTATTACAAAAGTCTCAAAAGGTTTTATTTCATTCAATGACCCACAGTGTTGACATATTACATTATCAACCCGTTTCGAAACTGTAGTTTGTGATGTAGGACGTGAATTGTTCAGTCCTGCCACAGTAGCGTCTGTCTAACCATGACATGGTGGAATTACTGTTGTGTGCCATATTTAAAGTTGCCAGCAGGTGTCACTTTCGAGTCAAGGTTTCGAAACGTTTCACGACGCCTCGAATCAAATGTAACGGATTTAACTGTCAAGTAGAAGTGTCGAAACGTTTCACGAAGCCTCGACACAAATGTTTCAATTGTCTCAAATGTTTCAAATTCCTCGTTTTGACCATCACTACTTAAAACGTCATCTTTTCAGTTTCGAATCAACTAGGATTTCATGCCCTCTCAAATCGGTAGGCGTGGCTTGGGAGTGGCTTGGGAGTGGCCTCGTAGAGCAGCAAAGCAAGTGCATACTGGGAGTTGTTGGCTTTCATCCACATTAGCCAAAACTGCATTGTCTGGCTTTTCTCAGTCTAGAAGGCTCCAACTTCTAGACATTTTTAAATTTCGAATACATAAATGACCCAATTTAAACATATTAATCTCTCCAGCAGTGAAGTATCCCTTTAACAACAGTCCCTAAAACACATGCACAATATGTATAAGTATGCAGTCTACTTAATGAGCAAGTGTATAAGGAAGAGAGATTGATTAATGTTGTTGTTTTTTACCTAGCCAAGAGAAACGTGCAATAAAAGTTGGCATTAAGTGCAAAAGCAACCGCAGATCCCTCATCATGTAAACAGCTAGTAACACCAATATTCAACAGCAAGACCAAACCAAATCTAGACTGTAGTGGTTTTATGCACTTTTGAGTTTGTCAGCCTTAACACTGCACGTACCACGGATATTTGCTGCTGAAAACCGTCACTGTGGGGGTAGCTGCAACGGATTCCTCCCGGGTCTCACCATATTACACAGTGGGTGGATCATGGACATGTAGCTGGCTGCCTGCTTCTGTTGTAACATTAATGCCAGCAGCACTAGGTAAGCAGACTCAATGCTGATGCTGTTCTCAACAGAATTAGAATTTGTGCCCCCTGGTGATGCTTCGTTGAAAATATACTACTCTAGATATGATGGGAAACAACCAGTTGATTGTTTTTCTGATCTTGATTGTGTCGATTAAATTCTTAACGGTCAATTAATCGATCATTGATTAATCAATAGCATCCCTAATGCCTACCCATCATCCCAACACATCCATACCCATTATCCTTACTGAGTTACTCCACCCACTCCAACTTTCAGGAGAGGTTTCGGAAAAGACTTCTTTGAGATTATTCTCCATAAACAGCTGGAATAGGTCCACAGCACCACGGCAGGCTCTGAAATCTTCCTTGCTGTAAATGAGACTGAGCTCTATCTTCAGCTTGCTTCCACTGAGCATTGGGTAAGCTTTCAAGGTACTGCTCAGTACATCTTCAGGAAAGGTATCCTTGTATTCCTCAAACCTGTCCCCCTGCAACAAGGTGGCACAGACAAGGTGGTCTGTAAAGGAGAAGCGCTCGCTAGTGTGTCCCACGATGTTTTCACAGACCTATAGAGATCATAAAAAATGTATTATGTAAATGTTAGGTGGTAGCCTAGAGAAAGCCCTTCGGTGTATCTGTTGCAATGACTTTTAAAAGAAAAATATAGCCATTTGAGTTTTTTGTCCCATACAAGACACAGTAGTTTTTGTTTGATGCCAAGTTATTAGACTGTATTTTTCACTGTTACATGAAGGTTAGCAGTATAAGAGTTGGATTATTTTATTAAATCTGTTTTAAACAGTTCATTCAGTTAAGTTTTTGACACACTAAGTTTGTTTGGGTATCTAGCTGCAGTTTGTGGGTTTAAGTGGTTTTAATTCATGTTAAATAGGTGTTTTGGTGTCAGTTAATTGTGCCTAGCAAGTACTGGAGCAGGGTGAAGCAGTAGCATTTAAGTTTACATATTTTTTAATTTGATCATTTATTTTTATGTTGCCAAATTATTCTTTTCAGGATGCTGTATCATATTAAAATTATGCTCTGCAGCACAACAATCATGTAAAATGGTATTTTTACTGATTTCTATAACAAAACTCACCTCTGCTGCAATCCTTTCATGGTATTCTGGACTTAACGCCTGACGCCTCTTTGTTGGCTAAGAACTACTGCTCTGCTCACCAATGGAATGGAGAGAGTTTGGGCAAATAAAAGATAATTTACTATAATATTGGCAAAAGAGAAAGAGGGTTATCAGTGAAAGAGAAAGCAAATAATGATCATATTACAGGAATACAGTTACCTGATCTTTTGTATTTCCTGTTGGAACTGTTGGATGCTCCTTTTGATATGGACCTAATCAATGTTCATCTTCTGGATCTTGGCATAGAGGAAGTCTACATGTGGCATGATGTGGTGGTTTCAGAAAGAACTTAAAATCCTTATCCTCCAGTACCATGACCAAGGCTCCTGCTTCTCTGACAATATTGGGGTCAAAGTCACCACAGTCTTGTATGCAACCACTTTATCCAGAAAACACGTCCGCCTGGGTAACTTAGAAATAAAGCTGGCAAATCCACGAAGGTTAGACATTTTTTAACCTTGGATATGTGAGAGGTGGCCTGTTGCATTATCAGGTTGAGCTGATGTGCGTAGCAGTGGATAGAGTAGGTATTTGGGTACACATCTTGTATTTTCCTCTGAACACCTGCAGTGGCACCCTTCATCAAGCTGGCCCCATCATATGCCTGGCAGATGAGCTCAGAGCTGCCAACTCTCACGCTTTTGCCGTGTGACACACGCTTTTCCCTTTTTTCACACGCACTCACGCCACACATTCAATTTGTCACGCAAATAAATCCGGCCGAGACTCGTTTCTTCCTTTTTCAATCTCCCCGATGGTAGATGGCGCTAATGAGCGCCACTGAACCTTATGCACTGCACCCAGAAGTTAGCGACAGAAGAAGAGATACCATTACCGCGAAAGACATCGGGAGAAGAAACGGTCACTACCTTGAGAATTCTGATGAGCTGAGTCTAGGTATGTAACAATAAAATGTCGTCCAATTGAGTACTCACTCTCTGAAACTTTAAATCTTGAAAGAAATTATTTGTTTTGACGGGGTTCAGTTAAGGAAGAAAGTTGAACATTGGATTTACAACCAGGGCTAAACTTAACAGATTAATCGACAGGGGTGACATCAAACCACAGCAAGTGGATTCATTCCATGAAGCTGTGTTGTGTTTCCTGATAAGTACTGTGGACTATGCATTTAAGAAGCTGCCACTGGAAGAGCCGCTGATCTAACATGCAATATTTGTAGATGTACGGCAGAGGGCTGAAAGTGACAAACGATGCCCTGTACTTTGTTGAAAGGTTAGTTTTTTTTCTCTAATTATTGTCTATTATCTTAGTTAAAACACCCTGCGTTTTATGATGAGGTATTTTCACTCCTAAACTGCACATGAGCTATTCTTATGTGGCTTCTCAAAGATGCATATGAACTGCTACAGGTTGATGCCTATATACCTAAAACTTAACAACTCATAAACTCATAAATAGGTTTCACCATCTCCTCCCATACCATGGGCCAGAGGAGCATGACCTTCTGGGTGAGGAGTTTCTAAATTTTCAGACCATGCCAATGATACCCTACAGGACAAACTGAAATGGAAAGCTTCTGAGCTGAAATGGCAACCAGGAAACATAAGGTAAACATTTTTGGTTTGTTTTGTTTTTCCTTTTGCCAGGTGTGGTTTGGCTACATCTGTTGCTTAAAATTGTTGCGTGCATATATGTGTCATGCATGTTGCAAATTATGCATGTTTTATCTGATCAAAAATCTAGGTATGTTTTTCCATAGTGCTTTGGTGCATTTTCCATATGTGACAGGAGCCAAAGAATTTGATATGCTTGCTGCCGTCGCCAAGCTCGTCCTGGTGTTGCCCCAAGCAAATGCAGACAGGGGGTTTTCAGTTGTGGGACTGAACAAAACCAAGAGAAGAAACAGCCTAGCATTGGATAGCACCCTGTCCTCAATAATGACCATAAAGATGGCCAATCTGGAGCCCTGCTTCAAATGGGTGGTCATCAAGGCCTCCAAGAAGGCCATAGGCCAGTATAACCATGCCCACAGATCATAGACAATGACTTTAACCAGCTTCTGATCTGCATCTGATACTGATTATGCCTCATTTTGTTGTTATTTTTGTAATGCATTAATCTGTTTTATGCTTGGAAAAAGTTGTACTGTTTAAGTACATTCTTTTGTTGTTGCACTTATTTGTTTCTGATGGACCATTTGGTGGGCTTTGAATGAAGAAAAATGTCCCTCCCTAACTAATCTTCTGTTGTTTTTGGCTGAACGTAAATCATTAAGTGCTCTTATGAATACAATTATTCACAACATGGGTTAGGTTTATGTAAAAAAATTGTTTAATTGTTTAAAATTGTTTAAAAATTGGTCATCTGAGCTCTCTCTCATCATGGCCACGTAAAGCCAACTCAAAGGATCCACAACATTTCACACAGTCTACTATCCTGGACAGTGTGTCCATTTTTTGTCACCTCTTCGTTGTGCATTCTAATGCCAATCCTGTAGCCTTCATCTAGTTGTTCAACAATACTAACTCTTCCAAAAAACGTTAGCGTCATGGTAGGATCAAGATGGCTGCGGTTACTTTCATGCAACTTTCAGAGAGATGTTTTAGGTCTCTTACCCCCATTGTTGTCCACAAAACCTCAGTGCCAACACTTTGAATTAATAGACAGGGAAAGCAAAAAAGGCATTGCTAATATCACACCCAGCCAGCCAACTCTGTTTTGCATAACAAGAGGGGGTGAAGCCCCAGTTATAGCTTCATCCTCCGTCACTAGCCTGCTGCTGGATTTGTAAATCGGGTTGGTCCAGTCTGAGATCCTTCATCCTCTTTTTTTTCTTCCAGCGAATGCCTTGTGAAAGTGTTTTTTGTAAATCAATGACAGAATTTGGTTTAACTGCTGCCATTATCTCTATGAAAGTGATTTGTGTGATAGTGAGCTTGCAAGGTTTTGGCAGAGTGCCAGTCTCACCTGTGCGTTTAGCGGCCAAGAGTGTGAAATTGAATGACAGGTGTTGAGAGTCAATCAGATTGGATTAAATAACATGTATCCAATTCCAATTCACCAGGGACGCAGCGAGCTAATTAGAGACCAGGCTTAGGTCACATGCTTGCTGAAAGTTTAAGGGCTTACTTGAAACTGTATGAAACATCTTGCATTTACATAGAAAATAGTTAACCGATTAAAACCAATTTTCATTAAATGCTGAGGCTCTTACTACCAGCCTGCACATCACATGAGTAAACAATTTTATTTTATTTTTATATTATCTTTGTGTTTAAGTATGCAATCCATTTATTCTTCTTGAATTTTTACGGGGCAGTGCCCTAGTGCCCTTTTATTTACAAGCCACTGCTGCTTCATATTTCCATATGGGAAGTCCCAGTCAAATTTACTTGTAAAGTTCAACTCTATTTATTATATTTCTTTATTAAGGTGAACTTGATAATCAGACAAATATTTATTCATAACCAAATCTGGCTTTGTGAATATTATGCCTACCCAGCTACTGGCCTGACTGCACATCCCTGGTTAATAATCACATTACAATCACATGAGTTGTGATTTAAAAAAAGATTAAAATATAGTAAGCTACAAACATAATAGGGCAATAAACACCTGCATCGTGCAACTCACACTAGCCCCACAGTGTGTCCGGGTAGAATCTGGTTTAATGCGTTACAACATTACTTCCTTCCTGTTTTGTACATAGTTCCCTAAAAACAATACATTAGCTCAGTCAAGTTTTAGGCTAGACCTCTCCTGCCCTGCACTTTTAAAGACAATATATTTTAATGTGGTAAATAGTGCCTTGTGGAAACCAAGACACTTAATCAGACAACAAGGGGCAGATGCTATTACGTACAACATTCACGTTATCTGCTGAGATTCAGGGCAACATTTGGTAGGTTAAATTTCCCATTGATAACTTGAACTTTAAATCCTTGCATAGCTGTTTAACTGCTTGGTGTGTTTATACAGGCCAGAATATCGATTTGAAGTGATACATCAAATTTTAAGGATATTACAGTCGCCTGAAGTGTATCTTTTTGGAAGAACAACATTGCAAAACATCTTCTGTAGAATGATGTCAAGAGCATGTATGGTAAGTTTCTTTTTATTCATAACCTTGTGCTGTGAGGAAGTAAGTGTTATGCTCTCCTTAAAGTTGCCTTTACTGGTTTTATGGACAGAATTACAACTAATAAAGCAATTATTCAAAAGTTACCAAGTTTGATAAAATGTTTCTAATCAGGGATTATTGCAATAATCAACCTGTGAGAATTTTATATGCTCATCATTCTTTCAAACATTTCACGTTATATTATAAATGCTAATACTGCATATGCCAATCGCAATAACTTTATACACTACATCATTTGATTAGAATTACAGATTTGAGAGATTCCGCTGTTTTATAAATCAATCGAAATTTACTAGACATATTGTATTAGCACAGTCTTTTTCATTCCTCTATTTGTGAACCACCATCCCTTTCAGAATGTTTTTTTGTACAGTACATATTGAATCATTGTGCTGTTGTCCAGAGTCTGTTCATGGAAACTAAATAGCAAAGTCAATAGCAGAGACCAAAGCAATAAATACAAGAGAATATAAATAATGAAACCTGCTGTGCTCTCCCAAGTCCTAAATTTGGCAACTATGTTTTTTTGGCTCTAGGCATAAATCACTGTGCTACTTACACTGAAACTACACTGGACGTGTTGCAAGAGCATTCTGTCATAGCAAGGCCAACATGTTTTTTTGGGTGCTGCACAGGGAGCATGACAAACGTGTGTCAACATTTAGCAATAGCGGTTCTTTATCTTAAAACTTTTCTATTTCAATCAATGTATAGTAAATAATGTGCCTAGCTAGGGAAGATGGGGCAGCTGATTGGCCACCACATCATGAAATGCCCAATGAAAAGTTGTAGTAAGCTGTGGGACAAATATACATTATCAATGTGTCCTAGTCAACACCAGGTCTGGAAAACAGCTTTGTTTTATAAAACCATGGTTTCTGAAATGCAATGCCAAAAAATTGATTGAGAGTAAATTCATGAAACCATATTAGATTCATTGTAGAAAAACTAATTTGAAGTTAGTCTATGGTTCTTTCACAAAACTACAAAGAAAGTTTTCACGTTTAATAAAACCTTCAAATACAATAACGAACATTTCAGCATGTGCAGTGTAAGTTTTAGAATTATCTATGTAGTTTTATAATTATTGAGGTGGGTTTGGAATATATTTTGGCTAACAAAGTTGTTTTAGTGCATCTGCTTGCCTCAGCAATGCTTGCGCTGACATGAGCAATGCCTGCGCTGACGAGAAAAATAGACTTGAAGCATAAAATGACGCTGCTTGGAGCAAAAAATTTCGTGGATCCGGTGACTTTCAGTCCAGATATTTACACATATTACAGTGATATGCTACAATATTGAGCGGATTCTCTCCAAACGTCCTGTTCAGGACATATCTTTACTCCAGCTTGGGAACACTTTGATATGCATCTGCAGGCAGACATATTCTCCCCAACATACAGTACGGAGCCCCTTAAGACTCATAGTGAAGAAAAAAAATCAACAGGCTAATCTGTTCCCTCAATTTATTAATCTGTTTCCTCAAATTTTTTATCCGTTCCCTCAATCGTTTTTATCTGTTCCCTCCCTGTTCATTTCGAAAAACCTAGCTAAAGCAGGTCAGAAATCCATGTTAGTGGTGGGAAGTTCGGTTCTTTTCCATGAACCATTTCTTTCTGAGAGTTTGTTTAAAAAGGAAGTGCTGGTACAGTTCTGTAGGGGGGGGCAGGGTGCTGGTTTAGCGGTAATGTAGTCCCGGCGTTATGTGCGGGCTTTGGGGTAAGCTGTGCCCGCCCTCTATGCACAACTCTTTTTTTTAACTGACGAGCCTGTCACCAATCCTACCTTATGTTTTGCACCACATTTTTTATCCATAGGCTTGTTCTTCATTTTATTAAAATAACTGTAGCTAAATGTATTTGATAGGTTTGTCAAACGGTATGCGGTTAAAACGGAAATTGACATCAGGCAGCTATTGTGTACACTGTGTAGTAGCTACAGTATTGAGGATACTGTCAAAGTACATTATTTTGAGTTTTTATCTTGTGTTGTGAGGTGATAAGACTAACAATTTTATAGCCCCACGATAGGCCGCTACACTGTCCATTTTCCTGAAATATTGCTCCTGCAGTGGAGAAACAGCAGTTTATTTTCTTCTTGTTAATGTAGATTGTAAAAGCACCATTCTGTACGTTGTATGTGAAAAAATAAGTAAAGAAATAACAAGTAGCTACCAATAGCCATGTAGAATAATTGGCATAATTTTGCATTTAGATTGTAGTTGACTAATGCACACCATAGCCTATAGCATATAGGATTCCGGTTCAAAGGGTTAATCTCATCGCAAGGCAACATTTCTCCATGTGTCATTGTTTTTTGTATGTAAAAAAAATCAAGGATAGCCTAATTTTATGTTTGATTTCGTCCAATGTATCTGTTTTAATTGAACGAAATATATGCTAATAACACATCAGTATTAGCCTATTAACGGAGTGTCTGCAACCAACATTTTGAAGATAGGATACTAGGCTTTCACCGTATTCGATTTTCCTTGGTCAACCAACAATCGACAGATCTCTGACAAATGACTAGTAGAGATTTTGAAATAGTAGACTAATAGACATTTTTCTTCAATAAATTACACAATTAATGTTATTAATTAAACCATTTTGTTTGATGCTTTACTGCACTGTTGGAAGAAATAATCAGAAACAAATATGTAAGTAAAAAAGGTGATTGACAAGACAAATGTAAATGTACAAACGTTCAGCATCTCAATGTACAGTAGCTGCTGGCCTTAAAATTATTCCTAATGTTAAGCCCAGTTGTTGCTGAATGACAATATTATTACCACTGCTTGGTTGTATGTAACTATGATGATAACTAATGTGAACTCATGTTCTACAAATAAAAAAAGTTTAGCTGGCAATTCAGCAGCGCGCGTCAATTAAATGGCACTTGCTGGATGGAGCCTATATTTTGTGAAAATGCGCAGCAAGTGCCAGAGTGGGGAACTGTATGTTAGCGAGAAATAAATGCTTGTCTTCACAGGACAATATTACATTGGATTCGGATGTGATATCTTCAAATTAGATTCATCAAATCTTAAACTTAAATTTAGGGAGTAAAGCTGAAATCTGACTTTGTGGATATACACAAAGATTCACACATAATTATTTGACTAGGTAATAACATATAACGACTTCATTGTGATTAGATCATTCAAATTGTTCAAAAATAAAGCGCATGATGGTTTGAACTGGTATAATATAAAAAATAATAAGAACATTAGAAATTGAACAACAAAATGTAAAGTGTGCCTAGTTAAAATAAATAGCTTATGGCTTTATTAGTGTTAGACTTAAATTAGCAAAGCAAAGGCTGTTTTTAAGTGGCAGCTATGTCATATTCAACTTCAAACTAAATGAAAACCGTTGTTGGCAGAGTTTATGTTCAACATGATTTGCATCACTTGTTACTTTGATGAAATATAAGTAAGGAACACATACTATTATCCGACATATATATTATTATTAAACATCTTGTCACAAAAATTGCCCCCCTACTCCTCCCAGAGTTTTAAAGTTACATACACGATTAAGGTACCAAAACGTGCGGCTCAATCCCCATTGAGTTGCTATTGTTTTGTGGAAGGTTCCGTAAAACGATTTACGAAATATTACAGTTTTTGTGGCAAAAGAATCCCATAGGAATGAATGGGCCGAAATGTCAGAGCGCTACTGCTCCCAGAATTTTTATGCTACACACACAAGTAAAATACCGAAACGTGCGGCTTGTTCCCCTTAACATTCCTCTCAATTCGTGAAAGGTTTTGAAAAATGTTTTTCAAAATATTAGTGTTTAAAAAAGTCCCATAGGAATGAATGAAGAAATTGTTCAGAGTGACACTACTCCCAGAGTTTTTACACTACATACCCGACGCATGCGGCTCGTTCACGTTCACATTCATACCGTTTTGTGGAAGGTTACATAAAACGGTTGTTTGTCTATTATCGATTTTGTAGTGAAAAAATCGTCCCATAGGAATGAATGGACTAGCTAGAGTGTAGTTAAAGTGAAGGCAGCTCTTACCTGCCTAATCTTCAAACATTTTATAAACTGTTGCCACTCCTACATCTTCCACTTCACATACATAACTGTTATATCAAAATGTTCATCTATTCCTGTTGTCACCAACAATGGCAAAATCTAAGCCATAAACATAATAATTTTTACACTATGACCATTTGTTTGGAACTCACATTCTCCATAGACATTCATTGAATCTCCACTCTAACAACTTTAAAAATGAAACCTCTTTCTAAACTGTCACTGCGCCTACAGTTTTAGGGTTTTATAGACATATTATAATATATATACAATAATGTCGGCCTAGTTCTTAGGAGTCCAATGATATAAGTTTCTAAGCTGTGGGATGTACTAGAGCAGTGTGAAGACAGCGATACCTTCACAACTACAGTAAAACTGATGAGATTTTCATTACCTAAATTGTGTGAACCATCACAGGTGCTCGTTAAGAAATCAACGGGTTTAATTACAAACAAGATCAAAGGGTTCTCCCCTGGGAGTTATAAACATGGCCACTGATTAACATGACACAGCACTTTAATAGATAGTCAACCTAATACTATTGGTCTTACTTAACAATATAAGTGTTCAAGTGTACCACTCCCAGCCAACACCACACACCCAACACTTATACCACAGCATTCCCAACACCATCACACAGCCCACACTACACCACAGCATTCCCAACACCATGCTATACCTAACACCATAGCCCACCAAACATCACACCCAATAAAAGCCAACAACATACTACAGCCAACACCATAGCACACCCAACAGTATATCAGACCCTACACCATAACAAAGTATATCATGCTAGCAACATGTTAGAAACATGCTAATGATGATAGCATCATGTTAGTATATGTTAGTATCATGGTAATCATGCTAATATCTTACTAAAAACATGCTAGCATCATGTTAATCATGCTAATATTTTGCTATAAACATGGTAGCATCATGGTAGCATCACGTTACTCATACTAATATCTTACTAAAACATGCTAGCATCATGCTAATAATGCTAATATCTTGCTAAAAACATGCTAGTATCATGTTAGCTACATGTTTATAATGTTAGCATTATGTTAGCATCATGCTTATTATATTAATATATTACCAAAACATGCTAGCATCATGTTATTCATGTTAATATATTATTAAAAACATGCTAGCATTATGTAAGCAACATATTTATCATGCTAGTATCATATTAGGAACATGTTTATCATTTTAGCATTATGCTAATCATGCTTATATCTTACTAAAACATGTTAGCATCATGATAATTATATTAATATTTTACTAAAAACATGTGCGCATCATGCCAATCATATTAATATCTTGCTAAAAATATACTAGCATCATGTAAGCAATAGGTTTATCATGCTAGCACAGCATTAGCATCATGCTAACCATACTAATATCTAACTGAAAACATGCTAGCATCATGCTAATCATGCTAATATATTTATAAAACCATGCTAGCATCATTCTAGCAACATGTGTATCATGTTAACATCGTGTTAGTCATTCTAATATCTTACTAAAAACATATTAGTAACATATTAATCATGCTAGCATCATGCTAGCAAGACACTAATCAGGCTAATAATAGTGTATATTAGTATTGTAATAGTGTTCTAATAGTGTGTAATAGTGTTGTAATACTGTTGTAATAGTGTTGTAATAGTATAATACATGTTGTAATAGTGTTGTACTTGTTGTAATAGTGTTGTACATCTTGTAATAGTGTGCAATTGTGTTGTAGTAGTGTTGTAATAGTGTTGTACATATTGTAATATTGATGTAATAGTGTTGTAATATTGTGTAATAGTGTATAATAGTGATTAATAACATTGTAATACATTTCAATACATACAATAGTGTGTAATAGTGTTGTAATAGTGTTGTACATGTTGTAATAGTATTGTAATAGTGTGTAATTGTGTTGTAGTAGTGTTGTAATAGTGTTGTACATGTTGTAATAGTGTTTTAATAGTGTTGTAATAGTGTTGTAATAGCGTTGTAATAGTGATGTAATAGTGTTGTAATAGTGTATAATAGTGTATAATAACATTGTAATACATTTCCAACCCTACCAAACAGTCATTCCTGCCACTCTAAAAAAAATACTAGTGGCAGCAAGAACACATCACACAATTTCCCCAGAAATTGTACCTAATCTAGTTCACTTTAACTTTTAAACATCTTTGTTTGCACATCACTGCCTGTGTATGTTTAGATGTTTTGGATGCAAAACTTAATTGTAAATAACTTATCAGATTATGAAGATGTTTTAACTGACTGATGTTATAATTACTGACTTTATACATTTGAATGCTTTTTTTAACCGTTTGTTTAAACAAACTCTCCGAAAGAATCGGTTCATGGAAAAGAACCAAACTTCCCATCATTAACATGGACTCCGACCTGCTGTAGCTAGGTTTTTCGAAATGAACAGGGGGGAAGAGAACAGATAAAAAAGTTGAGGGAATGGATTAAAAAGTTGGGGGAATGGATAAAAAATGTAGGGAAATTATAAAAAAATTGAGGGAACAGATTAATAAATTGAGGGAACAGATTAGCCTGTTGATTTTTTTTTTCTTCAATATGAGCCCTAAGGGGCTTCGTACAGTTCGGTGTTTAAATTACAGATATTTACAAATATGACAGAGGTAAATAGGTAAATAACGGAAAATTGTCAAACTGCAATTGCAAGTGTCGGCACTACATATTTAAAGGTTCAGTGTGTGGTATTTCTAAGAATCTATTTACAGAAATGCAATATAAGATCCATAACTATGTTTTTAGAGGTAAGTACAGACCTTACTTAATGAACCATTATGTTTTTATTACCTTAGAATGAGCCATTTATATCTACATAACCGCGGGCACGCCCTTTTATGGAGGTCGCTGTATTTTGTTGTCATGATTCTACCGTTGCCCTCAGCGAACAAACATAGTTTCGTCACTACCTTGAAAGAGAAGCAGCAGCAGCAGCAGCAGCAGAAGAAGTTGTATGTTTCTAACTATTAGGTAATAGCAGGGCAGCACAAGAGCCGACAGAGGGTGAATCTGTGAATTAAGCGAAAGCATAATGAATAGACAAATACAAATACAACCACACAGGTATTCAAACTTTAGCAATGCAAATAAAAACTGTTGTTTGACAAAGTTAGCATTGTCTAGAAGCTAGCCATAGACACCATGAGAAGTGACTTTTCCCTTGTCAGTGGTGTAAAATGTATAGTTGGATTGTATTTTGTAATATAATTCGAAGACACAGGAAGTTTCATTTTGTCGCCCGTCAATGGCGTCCTATAACCTGTGACTGCTCTAGTTGTTCTAAGTTCCAGGGAGCCGCCAAACATAATGTGAATTAAGTTATAATTTTTTAAATAATATATTACTTTGTCAGTGAACATTTTTTCTGCCGGAGACGCTAGATTGGAAGGTTGTCATTGATGACGACAACAAAACCCATGATCCCACGCAACCTCCCGACATCATCCAAGTACATCTTTTGCTATTGTTTTGTTTGAGAGCCCCCTGGTGGCCAAATATTACATATTGTACGTTTAAGTTAATACTTTGTAGCCCCACCTTTTGCTACGATTACAGCTGTAAGTCACTTGGGGTATGTCTCTATCAGTTTTGCACATCGAGAGACTGGAACTTTTGCCCATTCCTCCTTGCAAAACAGCTCAAGCTCAGTGAGGTTGGATGGAGAGCGTTTTGAACAGCAGTTTTCAGTTCTTTCCACAGATTCTCGATTGGATTCAGGTCTGGACTTTGACTTGGCCATTCTAACACCTGGATATGTTTATTTGTGAACCATTCCATTGTAGATTTCGCTTTATGTTTTGGATCATTGTCTTGTTGGAAGACAAATCTCTGTCCCAGTCTCAGGCCTTACTCAGGTACAAAAATTAGCCAGCTAAACTTTGAGTACCCTGTTAGAAAAAATATGTAACATTAGTTGGATTGTTATTTCGAAAGCATGATGAGGCCAGAAGAATACGGGAGCGACGCAGGCAGAAATTACGAGTAAACATCAGTGTGGCTTTTCCCAGATGAAGGAAAACATTTTTCAAAGCAACATTTTTTATCTTGTACTAACTAGCATGGAAATAAGCTAGGTAAAGTCAGTGAATAAAACACTAACACAATGATGAACAAGAAAAAATAACATTTGAAAAACATGGTTTTACTGAATAATTACAGTGCCTTGGGAAAGTATTCGGCCCCCTTGAACTTTTTCTTTATGTTTGAAGCCTGAAATGTTGCAAAAGGTCAATGTTCAAGGAGGGCGAATACTTTGGCAAAGCACTGTAAGTAAATACATTTCTTAATATCTATACGTGAAGAAACCTCATCGCTTGACTTGGTACTCTGCTGTCTCAGATGACAACATATTTTATCCTACGTCGGCCACCATAGATTATTTTTTGTTTGCAAAGGGAGGGGTAGGCGCAGGGGTGTAGTGGTAAAAAAAGAGGTGGGTAAACTAGAAATTCTGTGGTCAGGTGGACCATGGCCTACCGGTGTATGTGTATCCTGATGACTTCGGTACCTAGGGTATCACTGGTTTTTCCCTCATAGGTCACACAATCACTATTCAATTCATACGTTAACCTAAGTTCTTGTTAAAAAGACTTCGATTAAGGAATCTATGATTGAAATCTATAAAGTTGACTAAATAGCAAAAGAGAAAAAAAATCTTTAAGAGTGAAAGAGAGGGAGGCTCATGTCCAGGGCTTCCAATGCAATGCACTTGTACATAATGATATCACATGATGCTCCTGTCTTTGTCTTTCTATCAGAATGTTCAAGTACATTCTCACAGGTGATAAACAACTTCTCTCTCCTCTCTATTCCTTCTCTCTCAAATTGTCCTGTCTCTGTTCATTCACCGTTTGTCTTACCTCTTTTCCTCCTCTTTTCTCATGTCCACTCTGTCCCTCATCTCTATAACTCCTCTCTCTGTGCTCTCTGCATCATTGTCTGTTTCACCTCTGTTTGTAAAATGAACTTAAAATTGAGAAAATACAGCTAAGCACACCACATCCTGTCAAGTAGCAGATTACATTAAGGCCTATAGGTTAACCCTTTCAGACAAACCATTAAAATAATTATTTAGCATGCATTCAATGTTTAGGTATCCAGTCTGAATGCTATAGCCTATCTACACCTTTAAGTTAATTGACTTAATACGGTCTCTGTGCCAGTACCATTTCGGGAAGGGCAAGTGGGATTCTCCCGTTAACTAGCCCAGTTATTTCTCTAAGGACATTATTATGTCTGGGATTGGAAGCCATGTAGCATCATCCACAATTAGTTGTGAAGACATTATACTCTCGATTGTGCTTTATTGGTGAGCTAATTATGATAAATTAAACTCTATTTCAGGCTACACCGCAAACACAGTTGGTTAATATTTATATAACATTAGCTGACTTGCAAAGGGAGCTTGTTGTCACTAACTTTCAGTGGCAATTACATCCAGTTATTTATCTGACAATATTTCCTGAATTTTACTTGTAATATGGGCTTATGGGAAAAGGTAGAGGCGACTTGCAAGTTCGTGTCTGAAAGGGGTAACCTAATCAACACCATGGCTTGTTGAGTCAGTGGCATGAATCTACCATGCGTGAACTAAATTAACCTAAAAAACATGAAGTTCAGTACTGTTTTCCCAGCTCACTCACTTAGGGTGTGTAGTTGAGAAGGGTTGCTGTCTTAAAGGTGCTTAAAAAACTGGCGGATATCCATTTTTAAAATCCATTCATTACATGAGACGCGATAGTGTAGGCTGGGGGCGGGGCGCTGTGTCATGACGAAATCTTCTCATTCTCAATACCGTAATGCAGCGCAATATGGATAGACTTCGTTTTAGGTTTAATAACCTATGAAACTAATAACGAACCATATGATACTAAAATGGTATACGTTTAATTTACAATGGCTTAGGAAAAATAGGCTATTTAGAGGTGGATAAACGCACTTTGGAAGTGGGTAAACGCTATTTCTGAATTTTGGGAGGTGCGTAAACAGCGTTTACGTGCGTTTAGTCTCCACTACATCACTAGGCGGTGAGTGACTGGCTGTTTGTAATTTGCAAACCATACCACTAGATGCCACAAAATCTTACACACTGAACCTTTAACTGTAAATAGATTGTTTGTGTGTGCGAGCATTCTTGCAAATTTTTATAAACTCACACTCATTTCTGGGGAGAATCTGGGGTTTGGAAAGGGTATGTGGTCATATCCATTAAGGTTTGTCAGTATAACTATCAGTATATCAATTGTCAGTATATTTGGTAGATATATCCCAGTACCATATCTGAAGTACATGTATAATTAATTTCTGTTTTCAAGATATGTTAGTATATGTCGAAATTGTCTTGAACTCGCACCAAAATTGAAATTTAATTGATTGTGCCATTATTTATCGATTTGTATTTCTGTCATTGTAGCTGAGGGTATGGAAACAGAATCAGGAAGTGCAAGTTTGGTTCGATATTTAATAATATGAAAAACAATAAACATACACGCAGCATACAAACACACATGGTATTAACAATCGAAGATGATTAGAAATCAATACAAGATATCAAGGAGTACAAATTAAATAAGGTGTAATTAGATTCAACTGTCCAGTTACGGCCTGTCTGGCACCCACGCACGCTCCACGGAGCATTACACCCAGAATTCACAATTACACACTGGGACATGCATTAATTAAAATATAGATAATGGTTTAAATAATTGTGCACAATTTGGGCAGTTGGATGTAAGCTGAGAGAATGCAGTGTGCTCATTAAACAGCCAAGCTCATAACCAATTTTAGACTGTCAATAAAAATACAAGTTTCATTCCTAGGCCTTACCGTACTCGATGCATTCTACTTTACAAATAAAAATGTATTAAATGACACCAATTGGAATATGTTGACAGATTTTGTCATTACTTATATGTTTAACAAATCACAATCTACAGTATACATCTGACATCACAAGTAAGGTTGTAAAAAGCCATTGTACAATTGTAATCTTTATTTATAACTAAATACAGACTTTAGAGACATAATCTCTCGAATGACCCATGTAGAGTTTAATTTTAAACGTAAAATAATCATTGCTGGTCTAGCTCTAGCAGTGATATTACTACATTAATTCAGCTTTTAGTAAATCCAAAATGTGAAATTTCTCAGACCAGCTAAATCCTCAGACATCATGTTCTCTTTCAATCAATCAATCAATCAATCAATCAAATTTATTTTACAAAGCCCTTCTTACATCAACAGTTGTCACAAAGTGCTTTTATAGACACCCAGCCTAAAACCCCAAAAGAGCAAGCAACAATGCAGAATTTAAGCACAGTAGGTAGGCAAACTCCATGCTTACCAGAAAGAAACCAGAATCCGTGGGGTGGGCGTTCTTCTTCTGGATGTGCCGGGTATAAAGTTTAAGAGTGCAGGTCCAATTAAGGCCAAGTAATTTATCGATACACATAAAGGTCCTGTGAGTAGTCCTGGGGCATGGTCTGAGAGTTCAGATGTGCCCCATGTGGGCTGTGTCCAGTTCAGGTATCTCAGAAATAGGACAACCAGGTGGGCTGTGACAGTGGCTTTGGACAGGGTTGTAATCACGCCAGGTAGTTCTGTGATGTAAAAAGGTCAAACTTAAGTTTTGATCTGACTCGCAAGCTTTACAGCTTAATCTTTGTCAGGTTCTGGTCATCAACTATCAGATGTAACACAATGTAATCAGTGAATCGGACAGAGAACTCCAACTTGCTGTGCATGTATTCTTTCATGCCTAGTTGGGACACTCGGCTAATCATAATGCAATGCTAAATTCATGATTTGCTGAATATGTTTTACTGATTACCTAAATTACTTCCATGGCTAACACCATCATGTCATCATCCAACCACATGTCACAGAGCAAGACAGTTTTTTCACACTGCTCGTCTAACACGGAAGCCTTTAGTCAGATCATGTACAAGGTGATAACACTTCCCAAAAATACTATATAACGTGATTGAATACTTACAAGTGCCTGATCTGTACACATGGATTAACTTGGAAAGAATTGTTGAGTGTAATCACAAAAAAGCAGAAATCAGGGTATTTACAAGAAATTACATGGAAATCACAAAATTTGGAAATATAAAACAGATTTTATAGAGCCGATACAAGCTGTGGCGTTCAAAGAAGAATGGAAACAAAAAATCATATTAGTAAAAACTGAGGTAGGAGGACAAATCAATATGTCTAATAATGTTTGAAAAACTATGTATGGTATTTGCTACCTAGCTACTGTAGGTAGTTTGTTTATTTCAAATCTAGCTGGCATTTGATTTTCTAGCAAGCTACCTGAATTAGCTATTTAGCTAGTTGCCTCACATTAACTTGGCTGTTCTGTATCTACCAGAGATGAATAAGCATGTTAGCATGGCTGTACTGTATCAACCAAAGATTGGCCAGGTCAATGAATACACCTGCACAGTAATGTCTTTGCTCGATAACGGTTATTATGTCATTTTGGACCTTGGGTGTGGCTGAGGTGCACCCACGACTGGCTCGGAAACCGGATTGCATATCAGTGAGGCTGTGGTGGGATTCGAAATGGTTGATAATTTGTATATTAATAAGGCTTTCAAAAACCTTAGAGAGGCAGGGCAGGATGGAGAGGTCTATAGCAGTTTGGGTCTAAACTGCCCCTTTGAATAGAGGGATATCAACCCTATTAGTAACTAAATATATCACCATTCGTACTATCATTCATATCTGAAGTCAATACACTACCACATTTGTATTTGGGAGGAAATAAATGAAAGCGCTATCATCAGTATTTTATAGAATACCATTTGCATTACGTATTGCCAATACTCATCTAAAGATTTAATATGACATGTATATGATGCGTGTGATATCCAAACTAGATACGTGACCAAATGTCGTATAATGACTCATTATTTCACTATGAGATGCCTGCCATTTCTGACATGCAGAATGCATGGGTTAATGTGGAATAATCCAATAATAATAATATAAGCATTGTTTTTTTTAAATGAATGTGAAATAATCACCTAGAATAGTTGCAGATATCAAGCCTATTAGTAATACACCGCATTCCAAATTATTATGCAAATTTGAATTAAGTTTGATAAACATTAATAATTTAGTTTTTCAATCAAACTCATGGATGGTTTTGTGTCTCCGGGCTCTTTGGATCACTTGAATCAATCTCAGACACCTGTGATAAATGATTTGCCAGGTGAGCCCAATTAAAGGAACACTACTTTAATTAGGCTCAGTTCACTGTCCAAATGCTATTGCAGTTCATTGTGTGTTGGTTTATTGCATAGATTTCAAACCACCAAATACCCTAACCCACCAAATACTTTTGAAGAATGATAGACTACAGTTTTTACGATCATTTTATTAAAATAACAGCAGCCATTTTGCACCAGAACACTCATCACACCTCAGCTATCAGGTGGAGAGGTAGACTAGTTATATTTGCCACTTAGGAATGAGGAGGATTATTAGGTGGCCATGATTGATATGAGGGCTACATGGGAATTCAGCCATGACACCAGCGTTGACATCCCTACTCATACGAGAGTCAGGACAGATGTTTAACATCCCAGCCGAAAGACAGGATCCTACACTGGGCAGATGAAGGGGTTGAAAATCAAACTCTGTGTTTCCACAACTGATCAAAGAATGATTTGTGCATTTCAAGTGTTTATGAATGACAGCAGGAGATAAAAAGAATTTGCACTACTATCCAACACGTATGGAAAGGAAAACAATTGTATGTCTCAACCATTTAAAGAAAATATAATTAAAACGATAGGTAGAACTACAAGTGCAGCGTGTATGTCTGATTCAGTTTACATAGAGATGTATTTCAGTTTAATAAGGACACTGTGTAGAATTTCACTGGTGATAATGGTAGGTTACTTCCTCTTTCAAAGACCTGCTTATAAATCTGTATTGTAAAAATATGAAAATATCAATTCATACAACATACTGTTTTCCTAGACAAGCCCCACCTAAAATTCATAATAATTAAGATGGACTCGTGATTGGACTAGGACTGTCAAATTTTTCAATTTGTAACCCCACCCACCATCCTGCTTGGTTCCAGGCGAGGACTACGTATTTTTCTTTTCGGGTATAGCCAGACTTGGTCTGCTTTCCAGTGGGCTGGAAATGGGTATGCTGTCCACCCTGTGATATGTGTGGTATGGCATGGTGCAGCCCTCTTATGTTTTTATTATCCCTAGGGTTGTTGACTTTACAAAGAAAAAGTGATCAGCAAGTCAGGGATTTGTCTCCATCTGCTGGCCATGTCAGAACTTTACTCAACATTGCATATTGTACATATACATGCCCTCCACTAATTTTGGTATCCGTGGTAACAAGCAAAATGGTCTGTAAAAATATATATTCATTGTTCATCCTGTTGATCTTTTTAAATATTTACAAAAATCTTACACATAAGTGAAGTCATTAAAAAATTTTCTGAAATATATGTTTACCACAGTTATTTGTACCATTTCACAAATAGCAACATCCTTTTGTCAAAATAAGTGATTCTTCTCCTATAATGTGTAATGAGATTGGAGAACACATGACAAGGGATCTGAGACCATTCCTACATATATAATCTCTGCAGATCCTTCAGTTTCTGAGGTCCACGTGGGTTGACTCTCCTACAGCTCATCCTACTGGTTTTCTATGGGGTTTAGTTGAGGGGGTCTTGCCACAGCAAAACCTTGATTATGTGTTCAGTGAACCATTTCTGTGTTGATTTTGATGTGTGCATTGAATTATTGGCCTGCTGGAAGATCCAACCGTAACCCAGTTTAAGCTTCCTATAGAGGTAGTTAGGTTTTGATTTAATACCTGCTGGTACTTGAGTCATGATAAAATGTTTCCTAACAAGTTGTCCAGGGCCTTTGGAAGAAACACAGCTCAAAGACATCACAGATCCACCACCATACTTCATAGAGGGGATGATTTACTTTCCTGCATGGCTATTTTTCTATCTATGCCAAAAAAACCTATGGTGTTTGTTTCCAAAAACCTCAATCTGAGTCTCATCTGACCATAGAACCCGGTTCAGTTGAAAGTTCCTGTGATGTCTGGCAGACTGTAGGCACTTCAGTTTGTTGTTTGATGACAGCAAAAGCTTTTTCTGGAAACCCTTTCAAAAAACGGGTGGTTATGTAGGTGGCATCTGAATGCATTTTGAGACTTTTTGACCCCAATACCCAACTGTGTCTGCAATTCTCCAGCTGTGATCCTTGGAGAGTCTTTGGCCACTTCAACCATCCTCCTCACTGTGTGTGGGTCAATTTATTCTTAGGCCTACAGTTAAAATCACTAGTTGCTTTAAACTTCTTTGTTATTACCCTGATAGTGGAAATGGGCAGTTTCAATAGTGGAAATTGTCAGTTTCAATATAGACAGGCTGTTTTCTTAAAGCAATTTCCTATATCTGACTGGCAGTATATGTATATACTTCCTATGGTGTTTGCGTCAATGTTCACCCGTTTTCAGGTTTAGATGTGTGAAACTGTCACACCATGAACTCATCTGAACTCATGTCAGTTTTAGGGTTATTTCTTGGTTATGGTTTCTTTAGTTTCTCCTAGTGGTCTTTCATTGCTGTGCACAGTGTTTTAGGTCTGTGTATGTCCCTTGTTTCTGTGCTTGTTCAATGTGTCACTTTGTGGTTGTTTCTCCCCTGTATGTTTTGTTTTGGTTCTGTTTTCCCGCTCTTTGGTCAAATGTTCCTATCACATGTTTTTGTCAGCCTATCTGTTCTGTTGTTTAGTCCACACCTGCACACAATCCCCTCGTTAGTATGGTATTTAGTTCTGCATGTTCATTTGTTTGGTGTGGTTCATTGTTTCTTGTCAAGTTCAATAAAAGTTTATGTTTGTGAAGACGCACCTGCCTCCGCTATCAAATGAATCGTGACAGAAACATACCTTTACTTCTTTCTAATCAAAACAAGGCTTTGTTACATCCTCAACATTGGCCTACTGAGTACAATAAAACACATTTTGATAATTTAATGCCTATAAAATATAAGTTACATCTGTGGTGTTATGGATCAAATTTGAACTGCTAGTAATTATGGGTTGTTTATGCAGAGAAATACATACAAAATTTATGGATAACAAAAATCTCTTGCTCCCAGCTGTATAGCAGTATATAGGCTGGAGCTTTCATGCACTTACCATCATGTTGGATGTTTTTTCTGTGAGGGAGTGGTTGCATAAATTGCTATAAGAAAGACCTGTTTGAGGCCTTACCCACATAACATTCTAACACTTCGGAAGCTGTTCATTATATATTTGATATCCTGATGAGGAGAAGGGAGTGCAGTGTGAAATAGAGGTGAAACTGTCTGAAATAAGAGGACAATGTTAAGCATTGTTACATAGTTACATACTAATTTACATAGGAAAGTATATGCCATCAATTTTGACCCATAACACAATACCTGTAAGCATTTGGGGCCTCATAAATAACTATCACAAATGACTGCACACTGTCATTGATGCTAAAGGAGGCAAAACACTGTATTGAGAACTGAGGGAGTGCATTATTTTCTTTCTTGCCATGTTTTGTTCCATGATTGTGCCATTCTGGTGTGACCTACAGTTTAACATCAGACCCAAGAAAAAAAATGATTTCCTGCTCACTTATGTGTACTTAAAAAATTATACATCTATTACCAATTCTCCAGGGGTATGCAAACCTGAAATGTGGCAAAAGGTCGAAAAGTTCAAGGGGGCCGAATACTTTTGCAAGGCACTGTAAATTATCAAAATCAATTGCTGTTTTAACATTGAATTTCATCACGGTAATTCATAATGTGACTCAGTAGTGTGCAGTCAGTGTTGGGCAAGTAACTCAGGAAGTGTAATAAGTTACTTTTTACTTATTGCTCCTTTTAAAAGTAATAATATTTCTTTAATTATTACTTGGTATTAAAAGTATTTAGTTACAGTATATTACTCGTTATATTACTATATTACTTTTTCCACGCCCCCTTCAGAAAAAGTGATGTATAACCTCTATGTAGCAGCTCCTTTTAAAAATGTATCCACTTTATTGGACAAGTGTTGGGCAAAAGTTGAAAGCACATTGCTACTTTAACCTGTGGTGACGCGATGTAAGGAGTTTTGCAGATGTAATGTATTTCAAAGTAAGCGTTCATTAAAAGTAAGCGTTTGATGGAAACACTGGATGCTCAATGGTTGTAGTGTAGCTTACATTTTTGGAATATTGAATTGTATGACTTCGACAATCGACTAGTGTGGACTTCCCTGGAAAATGGGAAATAAACTAAGGTATGTACACAAACTTATTTGTTCAAACTCGCTGTGTTTATTATAAGGAATCAGTGCAAATGGATATGGACTAGTAATGACATTTTGAACATGTTTAGTGGCTCAAAGCACGCTTTTTAACTTGCCCCGTGAATGTGTAATGTTTGTATACTAGCAGCAAAAGGTAAACACGGTTTTGGCAATACAGATTGTTTGAGTTATTAACGCTACGGACAGCACTTCCGACATGCAAACAACAGAGCTACGTTTTGAAATCGCCCGGAATTCTCCTTTAATATTTTGTTACACACACTTTGGAGACTATAACTGCATTTAAAGGCCTGCATTTTTGAGAAACTGCAATTTGATTGTGCTGGCAGCAGTCACTAGAGAGCTTTTCACAACCTGCCATCTCAGAAATCTTGTTGCAGGCGTTAAAGATGTCTTCCGTGAATTAAGGCAAAATTTATGCCTATTTACTGTAGGCCTCTGGGTTCTACAAAATGTAAATATAGGTGCTGTCGGGCTAAAACAGGTCCCCGCTCAGCACTTAGTATATTGCTCTGAAGTGCAAACTCGCCCTGCAAACTCATTAGAAATCCCTGTCAGAGGCATCGCTGGTGGTGGGGCCAGAGTGTTCACCTGGCAACACTGTGTGGTGCTGGGAGCACAAGCTCTTTGGTTTTCTCTACAAAATAATAGCGCTCGTATTCATTGAAATAGTCAGTGGTGGGCCGTCAGGGCCTGCAAAGCCTTCTCTGCCGGCCCAAAGATAATCAGAATCAGAAATGTATTTTTGTACTTCTTTAATATATTTTTTCATTAACACTATATATATTTTACAAAGTTCATTTAACTTAGTCTATATGGTGATTTCATTGCTACAGTACATTCTTTTCAGTTGCTTTGCTTTTAGCGCAGCTCATATAAATGTAAGCTTTAATCCAATAAGATTGTTTCATCTGTGTTGTCTCTGGGTAGACTGGGGCTTTCAGAATTCCGAGTGAATACTGTCTGCTGTTGAAGCCCATCAGGACCATGTTGTTGATTGTCATATTTTTAACCAATCAGATTTCGACTTTTCCATGTTAGGTGTGTTCTTTGAGTTTCTGCAAGCGTCAGCATCGTTTCTGTTGCTGATAGGAGGGGCAGTTCAATAAAGTTCAGCAAAAAAAAGTTTGCCATCCAAACAAGAACTAGCTTAGCTCTCCTGTCTCTGATTTGTTTAAACTTTCAATTTTTAGATTGTTAGATTTTTTTACTTTTAGCAGAATGGCAGATGGAGGTGAAGAAGTAGCTTTGGTGGCGAATATAGGACTGGGCAGGATCGACTCTCAGCACTGGGCAATATCTTTTATTGGAACTTAACGCAAAGATGTGCTGTACTACCGCGTCATAGAAGTCTTTTTAAAAGAGTAAGGGGGACGGACTTCGTTTTCAAATAATGAGCAGTTTTGGTGAGTTTGATGGATTTTTATATATTTTTACTACCAGGGCCTTAACTCGGGATGGGCAGATACCGATACCAGTACATTTAGGTACAGGAAAGAATGAAGGATGTAATTCGGTGCATACTGTAACTGTAGAAAACGGCACAAGGAATGCCCCGGACCTAGCCTCTGAAAGCCACCTTCAGCGAGGAAAGACAAATGTCGGTAGTTTGCAAAACTTCTGGGTGAACAAAATAGTGGTATTTCTGAGTTCTGACATACTAACGTTAAGAAATATAACTTAAAGGAAAACGATGTAGCCTATTTATATTTTGTTCAATAGATTACATTGACAGTACAGCTAATTGTGTATCGATTATAATAAAACAATAAACCACCTTAACAGAATAATATGATTAGGTAATTTTCCCTGTTTTGGAGAAAGTCACTTCAAACAGACATTCTCATCTTACACAAACCTTCTGCAATGCTTAGTTAGGGCAAATTCGAACACAAACGTCTATTGCGTTCTAATAAATATTACACATTCTTGACCTGCAATGTAAATGATGTTCTTCTGGATATGTAGGAATATTTACTTTTCTATATTTGAATTGGCTGATCAACATCTAAGAAAGATTTTAGCTTGATAAATGTGACATTTGGCATAGTTCTTAAAAGTACTCCTATTGGTATTCGTATCAGCAAATACCCTAAATGAAATACTCTGTACTTGTACTCGTTCCATAAAAAGTGGTATTGGCCCATCCCTAGCCTTAAAGGTTCTTAACGGGGCTTAGTGCATGTACTGTATTTGTATTCAAGCGGGGGGAGATAAACAGACACACCTCATCCTGGTGCCAGGCCTGTTAATACTTGTTAATTATTACTGCTTGCTTGTTTTAGATCACTACTGATGTGAAGCATGTTCAGATCGTATATATATAAGGTCTATGGTTCAGATTCAGTGGTCTTAGTGGGCTGTGCCTTTGATTGTGTGTGGTAAACCTGGATGTGCGTTTAATCCGCAGCTTGTCTGTAATCTCTGCGGAAGTCTGTTGAATCCTGATTGTTCCTTTTGGCATTTTTGCATGTTTTTAGTGTTGTGACTGGGTGTTGTGAGTTAGTTCTTGTTTAATCGGTTAGGACATTGATTTTGGCTATCCGATGGCTACAGTATGTGTAATGCAACATCCTGTCATTGTGCGTAGTGTTACATTCTTATGGTTTCAGTCATGTCGGGTCAATTAGTGTATTGTAAGTCTCATGGGTGTTGAGCCTCGTGTTAAATAACCTTTATCGAGTGGAATAAACTTATCTTCACTATGAATATGGTGTGCATTATATGCCGAATGACAATAACCTATAGCCCTAGAATGTCATTGTGAGGTTATTATAATGTGTTTTAATTTCGGGAAGATAGTGAAGGCCTAGGTGTAAAATGCATGGCCCGCCACTGGAAATAGTCATAGTTAATTCATTGCATTGATAGTTTGTGGGTCCATGTGCATGTGTTTGCTATAATTAGTTTATTGTTGGATAAAACAAATTTCTCAGTAAGGGAATGCCTGCAATAGCCTGAGAAACACCGTCGGGTTTCAAGCTAACTTCGGTACTATAAGACTATGATTGTACTTAGATTGTGCATCTAATATAAACAATATACTATACATCCGGACAAAAATAGGGGGCCTAAGAAATTGTTTTGCAATTATAAAAATCACAGACTGTAGCTTTAATGGCTTCCTTTTTCTGCCCTGTCCACTTAGTGTAATTCCCTTAACTTTGAACTTGCAAACTATGCTTCCAACGGTGTCACTTTTTGTATTGTGTTTCTTGTTTGTGAAAGGCGATGATCTGTTCTCTTAGTGTTTTTATGGAGCTACATGTCCATTTAGTTTCTCACCCTGGGCATATGCCTAATTTGCATAAAGTCTGTATTCTGAAATTGAAATTTAACTCTGGCCCACATAAAAATATTTATTTAAAATTTCACGTTGATATGAGTTCAGATTTTGCAATTAGATATCTTATTTCTTGTCTCAGATATGTTCAGAATCTGATTTTGACAACTGTAAAAGTGTCAACTTGTCCTTTATATTATTGTTTTACCCCTTACTTCACCATTTTGTTCCATCATGTTGTTGCCCTTCCTCTAGATGCCAGCAAACGGAGTAAACCCATTGGCCATTCATATAAATGGGAAAATGAATTGCTTATAAAAGGCAGTATATAAAAAATATGAAGGACAATATCGATTGTGTTGAGCAATCAATAATTAAGCACTCTCTGTAGCTCTGAATGAGAATTCTACACTTCTCGACAGGTAGTTTGGCCCACTCTTTTTGAACAAAACACTCCAGTTCTCTCAGGTTTGAAAGGAGCTTTTTCCCAACTGTGAGTTTCAGCTCTTTCTACAGATGTTCAATTGGATTTGAACCACTTGGATATGTTTTTTTCTCATCAAATTTGTAAGATCTTTTTGAGGTATTTCAAATACAAAATAGCGTTACACTTTATTTGGAGAGTCCGAAATTCCATCTGTAGGTGCTCTAAAGATAGTTTGTTGATGATATGACTATCAACAAACTATCAACAAACTATCTGTTGATAAGCAACTAATTGTGTAGTTTAAGGGTAGGGGTAAGTTTAGAATATGTTTAAGGTTAATGGTTAATGTTAGGCTTAACATTAGGGGAAGGGTTAAGGTTAGGGTTAGGGTAAGTAGATAGTTTGTTCAAATGTTGTTGATAGTCTGCAGATAATCTGTAGAGCATCTACAGATACACTTTTTGGACTCTCAAAATAAAGTGTTACCCAAAATAGTATAATGTCATTTGTATTTGTTAGGCTCAATGAAAATGGCTTCATATTATGTATCAAAATACTTAAGTATATATATATATATTTACCCAGTGCATTATGGGAGTCTACTTCCTTGGCCATTTGTTAGCGGAAGCTGAATGGGTGCACACTTCACTTGTGGGTATCTGATGGTCTAAATAGCCCAAATACACTTTTTTGCTGCTCCCTCAGCTTTGAGACACCTGTGCAAATGGCAGAGGCACGAATTCACGCACAATTCAAGGGTCGAGGGTGGAGTAGAGGGTGGAGGGGATTTAGCACCCTTCTTGCTCCTTACGCAAAGGGTTGTGAGAAATCAATGCCAAAAAGCATGCAAATAGTCCAGATGTTGAATGCTCTCGAGACACTTTTGGCATACACATTTGGCATAATATAGTTTGGGACATCTTAATCTTGCATAATATTGTACATGATATGGCATAAACTCCAGTCCTGGATGACGTCGCAGGAAGTTCCTTGAAAAGTAAAAAAATCAACATTATTCTAACTTAGAGTACCTATGAAAAGTTGACACCTGATTGAATGTTTTCATCTTGTTGTGTCAGTTGCTCAAATGTTTGTGCTCAAAACAGTGGTAATTAATTCACTTGCAGAGAATGTCTGTGTGAACATGATGAAGGCTAATTTGTTAGTCGGCAGAGAGGTGCTAATTGACATTGGCATCTGAGTGCCAACTGAGTGTGTGTATGTAGCCAAACCTTTAAAACACATTTTTTTCATTAAAAATTTTGGGACATCAGGTTTTTTTACCCTTTACTGTTATTTTAGTCATAAAAAGAGTGCTTTTAATGTTAATGATTAAAATGTACACAAATAGAATAGGAATTACCTTAAATTTATTGAGGTAACACATTTACTCAGTACTTTTCAGGACAAATACTGCATGATGCAACATAACACTGCACTCTAAGTACTTCAAGTAACAACAAAATATTAGTGGTTATGAGCTTTAACCTGTCCAGTAAAATAAATTATATTACTTTATATAAGTTTAAATAAAAGTCCTCCATTAGCTTTTTCTTTCAAGTAAAAATATAGGACCAAAAACAAAACTCTCAATTTCAGAGTTACATATAAAGTACTTATAAAAACCATCTTTTTCATAAAGTACATTAAAGGTCATCAAAAACAAGGCAAAATACAACAAGTACTCCCTGAGTTATGAAATTAAAGTTGAAGTTTTCATCATGTAACAGCCAAAAACAGCCGCATTGCCATGATTTCATTGTTTTGAAAGGGGAGGTGGAGCTGAAATGACGGGAGGGGTTGTGTTGCTCAGATTTGCTTCCCCCGGTCTGTATTTTCCCCAGACATTTGTTCTTCTCCCACACAAATAAATAATTCCACAAATTTCTGCATTAACAATAGATTCCGTTTTTAATGTGCCAACTCCGCGAATCCATGATCACGGAAATTATAGGGCCCTACACTATACATTTATTTGCGCATAGCACTAAACATTTACTTAATCAGCATGAACACAAAGTTGTCATATAGTGCAGCTCACACAGAGATAAAAATTATAGGGTTTAAATGGCTGTCACTAAGTTACCATGCACCAAATTAATAAAAAGAATTTCAGGCATGTTATTCTTTATTTGACAGGAAAGAGGGAAAATACCGATATTGTTTTTGCTGAAATTGAGTTAAATAGGCTGTGACCATTAGCAAGTGCTCAATTTAGTTAAAGATACATTTTTCAGGTATTTTATACTTTATTTCACAGGAAGTGAGAACATTTATGCTGAATCAGCAGTGGGCTGACAAATCAAATATGAATATCAAACATTATGTGAAGTTAATTATGTTTAATTCTCGTTTCAGGTTGGTTAAGTCGACTCTTAGTAAAACCTAAAAGAGAGTGTCCACAGAGTAGCTCCTCCAATCCATTAGGTAGCATCAGGACCCCACCTCATTCAGTCAATGGAGCTTCATCACTGACTCCCATCTCAACCCCTATACTACTACCAGCTGTATTGAGCTCCACACCTCGTTGGAGCCAGACATATGATGTGTGCATCTGTCATAGTCCTGAGGATATCAAAGAAGCCATGTGTCTTGTCTCTTACCTGGAGGACCCATCCTGTGGCTTACGCTGTTTCCAGCTGCAACGTGATGCAAACGTAGGCGGAGCCATCCCCACCGAGATATGCCGGGCTGTTCAGAGCAGCCATTGTTGGGCTCTTCTGATTACTCCCAACTTCCTGCTGGATGATTGGTGCCTGTACATGATGCATCAGGCACTGTGTGAGGGTCCCATGTCCAATAGGATCATTCCCCTGATCCTAAACCTGTCTTATTCTGAGTACCCACATGAGCTACGCTTTTTCTACTACAAGGACCTGAGTAAGAACCCAGAGCTAGGCTACAAACAGGTGTACAAGACGGTGCTTAAGTGTGAGTAGTAAATATTGGGTAGATCACTTTTGAACTACTTTAGTTATTATGAGTCTGTGTGTTTACTGAATATGAGTCAACAACAATGTCAAATCTAAATACCCGTTTGTTTTCCTTTGTAGACTTGGAAGACAGGGTTAAAAAAGCTGCTGATGAAGTTGAATGCAACAGGGACAATACAAGCAACAACTTGGAACGGGCGTCCTGTCACCATAGGACAGAACTTTCACCAAACTGAGCATTCAGCACATTTTCCATAGGACTGACTGATGTAGGGATATCACTAAGAACACTGCAATGGTTGACTAGTTTGACTTTAACAATTATATCTGCAATCCATGTTATTGTGGGTAGATAAGATGTCTTGGTGTACATCAGCATGAAGTGTAACAGTATCAGATAACTTTTTTGTGCTAATTATGTTTTGACTTTACCGAAAGTCCCTCCTGTAGGTTATGTTCACCATGGTTCATGCTCTATCTGTTTTGTAAATTAGCTTTGTGGCAGGAAGCTGCATGGTGGGTGTAGTTAAATAGCTTGCAAGACATCAGAGACAATACTTTGAAATATTTATTAAACTGTAGAAGTCAAAATATTTCTTGTTGGTCAATATGTATCTTTTGAACTAGTGAGAAGAAAATGTTTTTGTCTCTCCTGCACCAGTTGTGGAGTCATTGCAGTGGAGCCATATTTGTTCATTTGACTTTACAAAGTTGGAAGGGGAGAAAATGTAGAAATGTTGATTATTTCTATTCCTGTTTGCATTTTTTAAAAGATTTTTTGGGGGAGTATTTTTTATTAATTTATTTCCAGGACTATCTAAGCAGAGACAAGGAAGACAGGTATGTACTGTAGGGTGAGACAGAGAGGAAGACAGGTATGTACTGTAGGGTGAGACAGAGAGGAAGACAGGTATGTACTGTAGGGTGAGACAGAGAGGATGGGCACAAACATATTGGAGTGGGGAGTTTAGACCAACTCCGGCACCACCAGATTGCTTTTTGTAGGTAGAAACGGGCGTAGCACAAGATCCTGGGCCCTATCCTGATGAGACCCCGTGTTATACTGTATATTAAAAATATTCCAGACTTTTCATGGGCCCTCTCTCCCCTTGGGCCCTGGTAATCAGTGTTGGTTTTACCGAGTCTGACGCCACTGGGTAGAAATGCAACCGGAATATTGGGTTCGGCAAATCTAGTTGAGAACATCTTTCCTAATAACACAAACATACCAACATTATGTCAAAGGTTTGAAAATGTTAACTTGTTTTCTTTACCTAAATATGTCTAAAATTCATTGTCATTTAAAGTATCTTAATATCACAAACATAAATGGTTTCCTAAACACCATTAGGAAAACATAATCTGCCTGAAATTACAATTTCTATTATTAGAATGAAATAAGCTACTAAATATACAGCTAATGCCATTAAATCTTATGTATTTTTAATTTATTTATATAACTACACATCTACATCTTATGCGTCTGGGTGGTTATTGCATTTTTGTTTGTTAGTTTTTATTTAAAAAAATGTTTTTTTAAAAAGAAGCAATTACACTGTTCCAACTGACATGCATTTTGTTTCATAGTTGTAACAAAGGCAATGCACAAATAATAAAGATTTTACATTTGAAGATGACATTCTCTTCTGGTCAGTTACACAGTGCAACAAAATACCAATTCCATCCTGCTTTTTAAGTCCAAATCAATGTTGAGTTAGCCAGGAGCCTTTCTTCCCTGTCCATAAGAACCCAGCTCACAATGATTACCTGCTCAAAATCACTGAACATACATTGAAAGAACAAGTTTGTATTTCTTTTTGAGTATCTCTGCAATTCACATTGGTTAACTTCCCCTTCAGCCTTAACATAACTTAACAAAGTTGTTTGGCATTATTTTTATTGGCATTATTTTTATTGATGTTATGAACATGTTATTAACTTTATCTTCAGGCTACTATAGCAGCCATCTTTTCCAGTTTCTGATCATTGCTCATTGATTTTAATAAGCTTGCTGTGGAAGTTATCAATAATTCACATACACTAATGTTAGCTTCACATGTCCATATAATTTACCAAAACAATTACAACAGACAGGTGACGACCTCACATTTTTGCTGCTTGAGCTGGAGTGTGAATGTTGTTTAGCATCAAAATTGTTTATGTGGTAAAAGTTTAGGATTTTTCAGGATTTGCTGTAAGGATTTTCTACATCTAAATGTCATGATTAACATTGCCGTGAGATTTAAATATTATTTTGAAATTTACCTGATAGTTCTTTTACTGTTCTGTGCAGCTCATTTAAGCTGCGAGGCATCCCGACAACACAAAAAAGGCAATTTTTTAAGTGTAAATCTCCCAGTGTCATGGTGCGGGTCTGTAGATTTTGTTGAAAAGCATAATGTAATGCAAAACATAATTGCTGTTGCTATAGTTCAGAGGTTACCCTTGTTCCAAGTAGCAGAAAGCAAAAACAATGACACCATGAATCATGATACTGACAGCTTTTAAGCTTAAAAAAAATGCATTTTTGGGTCATATCTTGGTGTAGTCTGTATGCTTCACAGCTTAAAGTGGTGCTCATAATGATATGGGGTAAGTCGTTCAAGTATGAGTTATTTTAAAATGTCTGCATGAGCTAAGTCGCTGCATTGGAGGAAAGTCTATGTCATAATAGTCAGTAGTTCAAGACTGACTATGGTTTCTCCGGCTTTACCCGAATCTCCAGCACAAGGTGGCGCAAATTGGCATAGAGCTGCCTAGAATTTGGGATAGATAAACAGAATAATTTTCCTTGCCACATTGCTCTCCAGCGACTCCTTGTGTGCCAATTAGGTGCCTGTAATTTGAATTGCGGAAGTATAGTTGAATGTAATCATCCTGTGCATGATCTGACTAAAGTCTTCCGTGTTAGATGAGCAGCGCAAAAAGAATCAGCCAGTTTGGCATGTGGCAAGTGGTCTAGTCTTAACCTCAGTTATGTCGCGCCTAAACTTAACCTCAGGAATGTGATGCATAAACCTAACCTTAAACGTTTAAATGTAATTGATACTGTAGGTATGTGTAAAACATTTTTTTGTTTAATTCCATAAACTACCAACAACATTTCTCATAAATTTCAAAGGAAATATTGTCATTCATTTATTTTATTTGCAGAAAATGAAAGTTTTTCTAAATAACAAAAAAGGGGCAGTGTTGTCAGGCCTGAAATAATGCAAAGAAAATAAGTACATATTAATTTCTGAGCAACACAATATTAATGTGTTAACTTAGGAGGAGTTCAGAAATCAATATTTGGTGGAATAACCCAGATTTTCAACACAGTTTTCATGAGTTTTGGCATGCTCTCCACAAGTCTTTTACATTGATGTTGGGTGACTTTATGCCATTCCTGACACTAAAATTCAAGCACCTTGGCTTTGTCAGATTTTTGTTTGAACAAAGATCCATCTTCGTCTTGATCACATTCCAGAGGTTTTCAATGGGTTTCAGGTCTGCAGATTGGACTGGCCATAACATGGTTTTGATCTGGTCAGCCCCTAAATCCAAACCTTGATTGACCTGGCTGTGTGGCACGGAGCATTGTTCTGCTGGAAAAAATGATCCTAAGAGTTGGTGATCATTGACAGAGTGAAAGGAAGCAAGGTTTCTTCCAGAACAACCTTGTAGGTGGCTTGATTAATGCATCATTCACAAAGACAAATCTGCCTGATTCCAGCCTTGCTGAAGCACCCCCAGAACATCACAAGTCCTCCACCAAATTTCACAGTGGGTGCGAGAAACTGTGGCTTGTTGGCCTCTCCAGGTCCCTTAGCGTATTACTCCCTGCATTAGTCATTCAGATCATGTATATTTGGCTTTCATTTAATAATTTCTTCTAAATTGAATTATGAATAATTAAACCACATCTGAATAAAGCTAAACGTGGTAGTTTATATAATTCTTTGATAGTTCCAATCAAAAGTGTTAATTATTCAATCATTTACAGTGCCTTGTGAAAGTATTCGGCCCCCTTGAACTTTTCAACCTTTTGTCACATTTCAGGCTTCAAACATAAAGATATGAAACTGTAATTTTTTGTGAAGAATCAACAACAAGTGGGACATAATCATGAAGTGGAATGAAATTTATTGGATATTTCAAACTTTTTTAACAAATAAAAAACTGACGAATTGGGCGAGCAAAATTATTCACCAGTGTGTCACCTTGTTTGTCTGGTCAAACATTCATTGGTATGTAAACGTAAGATCTGGAGGATGTCTTTTATCAGTATGGTTTACAAATAAGCCACTCAACTATGTGATAATTAATGATCACTTCACTATACTTACATAACAGTAATATTGTCAATGCTGACATTTCACAATTACTGTAAATCAAACTGGACAACTGGTAGAATTTAGACTTAGTTTGGACTGCGGTATTAACCATCTTGTTTGTCCTCTATGGGACCTATGCCACCGTATTTAAGAGGTGCAGTAAGCTGAATGGCACTGAAGGAGATCAGGCTGGAGCACGAGGTGGAGACACCATGCATCGCCATTAGAGAAGGTGCGGTCATGTCTCCATCACCACCTCACTGTTCTTCCTACACTGTAAGACTTTTCTGTAATTTCAACAGTAAATTACTGTAGAGTGCACAGTAAAATACCATAACTGTATATTACAGCATACAAACTGTACATTGCACTGTATTGTGGGTAAAATTCAAATAAATACTGTAATATACTGTGTTTGAAAATGGACTGTAAAAATACTTTCAGCTGTTTGTTACCATACTCTGCCGCAGTCGGTGGATCTTAATTGGGGAGGACGGGCTCGCGTTACGCTCCGGACCGGAGTGAATGGAATGGTGGGCAAATCACAAAACCCAGTGTGCAAAACGAAAAAACCCTGGGTTTCGTGCGTTGCGCACATTCCATTCACTGTTCCATTAAAGAGAGTGAAGTGGATCTCCTGCATTCTGCCTCCTGACTACATCAAGCATGTTACAGAGTGAGTGAGACACAAAGTGCCAAAGAAGCAGAAGATATTGAGAACAGTTCTACAGATTGTAGTGTTATTTACTTTCACAGTACAGATAAAGTTCATTACTAATATTGTATCAGGCTTCGCTCTCTCTGCTCTTCGCTTTCTGTTGTTATTCAGTTTGTAAAGATTGCTCCCCATATAGGGATGACTCATGGTTAGTTTTGGGATATTTTAACGCCCTGAGGTAACAGTTCTTGTTTAACCAACTTACGCAATTTGAATACTTATATATTTTACTATGCCTGTATTGTTTATTCTTCTAAAAACAAGTGATTTATAAACTTTTAGGTTGTTATCTTTATTTCAACCATTACTTAGATGTGTGCTCCCATCAATGTAGTTTAGCTAGTCATACCCCATTAATGGGTGACTCACTATTGCAGTTCTTATGAATGCAGGTTGTGTGTGATAAAATATATTAGAACTTTTGGATATCTGTTCAGTCACGTGATGTGATATGTGGATCATTAAACTTTAAGATGGATTAATGTTACATTAAAGTTGTGTTTTATATTACAGACTGTTAAATCCACAATTAAACACTGTCTTATGTAATGGTAAAAATGTGTATTTTCACGGTACAATACAGTAAAATACTATGTAAAAATGTAGCTGTAAAATCAACAGTACTAATTCCTTTTACCATAATAGTGGAAAAATGTTCTACCATATTTATTATGATAAAGTACTGGCAACTACGTTTCCCTGTAAATTTATAACATATTATTGCCAGCCAAAGTACTGTATTTTGTCTTTGTAATATGTTTACCAGCCTGATCTCACCCCAAGGCGTACATTTAACACAATGTTTTTGTACAATTGGCATGTAATAGGAACGCCAAACCTTTTCATGTTATAGATACACCAACATCATATTTAAACGTTCACCTAACCTTTACAATAACCTTAACCAAACTGGAGTGTAGCCTAAACTTAACCATTCCCTGTAAGGTGTTGCCTAACCTTATCCGTTCCCAATATTAACCCATTGCATCTCTATAGTATGCAAAATTTAATTTGACATATGAATAACACAAAAAAGTAAAGTGTAATGTTGTGTAATCAATACGGAAAGGGGTGAGGTTAGTTTGGTTTTACAGTAAGACTTCTCTTACTGTAAAATGTATTACAGCTAATGTGCTGTACATATTATGTATTACAGCAAATGGATGCTGTAATATGTATTACAGTACGATAAAATTATTGTAAAGCTTACTACTGCATGTCTGCTGTAAAGACAAAATACAGTAGTTTGGCTGGCAACTTACATGTAAAATCTTACAGTGTACGTTGATCAATTTACTAACCCTTCTAATGTCTCTCTCTCTCTCTCTCTCTCTCTCTCTCTCTCTCTCTCTCTCTCTCTCTCTCTCTCTCTCTCTCTCTCTCTCTCTCTCTCTCTCTCTCTCTCGTCATTACTGAAGGACCTGAAACATGTCAACATTGTGACCTTACACATCGTCCACACAGTCAAGAGCCTAACACTGGTCTTTGAGTACCTGGTGACAATCATTCCGGCACACTGCCCCATCACACGCTGGTTCTTTATTCAATTATCTGCCTCTGGACAACAAATCCCTCAGACAACCGAAGTGTTATGCATGTATTTACTGTGTTATGCATGGTTACCGTTGCACTGTGTGGTTTACGTTGCACTGTGCGGTTAATGTTGCATTGTGTGGCTCTAGATCTTTCTCTTTCAGATCTTGCAGGGGCTGGCCTACTGCCACAAGAGGTTCTTCTTGGCGACCTAAAGACCCCGAACCTGCTCATCAACGAGAGAGGAGAACTGAAACTGTCTGACTTCAGTCTGGAGCAGGCGAAGTCTGTTCCCATGAAGACCTACTCCAACGAGATTGGTGACTCTGTGGTACCGCCCCCCCCATACGTGCTGCTAGGATCGTCTGATTAATAAACTCAGTTTGACATGTGGTAAGAACAGCTCATAACTAGATCCAAATTTCGATCGCACGCGAGTCAACACTTCTTTTTTCTGCGACTTGTGGTTGGAAGAACTGTGTGCGCCATACCACAGATTTGGTCAAGGAGTTGCAGAGCTGCCAACAACAGACAGGATTGGGGGGAATTGAGAGGGAGAAGAATATTAAGAAAATAAAAAATAGTGACCCACACTTTTGAACAATAGTGTATGTCTGCTTGCTGTCAGTTCCACTTTAAAGGACAATTACAGAGTAAATAAAACATTTTAAATATATTTAAATTACATAGATCCTAGTGAACATTTATCCAGAGCACATGATTTGGCACAAGCGATGGTTTAGATTTTATAGAGCAATTTACATATACAATTACGGCCTACAGTGAGTTGAATGAGAGTTACATGGGCCCCTTTTTTGTGTTGCTGGCTATACTGGCTGACGTGTCTGAGGATTTGACACTATATTTAGATTATATACATCCTAGTGAACATAACATGATTCGACGCAAGCGTTGGTTTGGTTTTTATAGAGAAATCTGTGCAATTATGGCCTACAGTGAGTTGAAGTGACCATTCTGATCCGGATTGAACTTTTTGAACAACTAGGTCCTGAGATTCTTACAACATTTGCTGCATGCCTACAGGTTGGCTTATGATCCCAAATATTGGCTGCTGAGTTTTGGTTAAGTTTATGATAAAATACTGTCAATATTAACACATTAACGTATGAGATTTACAGTTTTTTTCAATCGCAAAAAAGCGCTTACCCATACTTTAGACACTTTTTCTAAACTGTTAACACAGACTCACACCTACAAAACACAATTGGCCAAATGGATAATTTTCTTCTCAAAAACACATTTTGTGAAATATATACTAACTCTTCATTTCAAAATAGAACACATCCTTCTCTGCACACACCAACTTCACCAAAACCCCAAAACCCTGGAAACCTGGCTCAAAATGAAATTATTCTGCCAAAGTATAACACTTGTTTTCACTTCACAAGTGCATGCAGTCAATCAATGTACACCAGGTTTCAAAATACTGGCTATTGTTGACATTACAAAAACTGCATAGACTTTTATGTTTCAGTTTTACAGATGTTTGCATGCAAAACATGCAATCCACCGTTTTTACACTTCATTTCTTGGTTGAGAATTGTATGTCCACATGTACTGTAATGTTCACATTCAAAATCATTCCAGTAAAAAGCAAATCAGTTTTTTTTCATTTACTGTTTACTACAGGAGGTACAGTAGAAACACGGTATGATAGAACAGAATTGCTGCAGTATTGTACAATGTTATACAGTATTGCTTACAGTGAACAAAATATCCATGAAACGCATAAGAAAGAAAAACAGTAAAAAGCCCAAATAAAAAGGGACAGAGGAAGGGAGGGAGGGTAGGGAACTAAAAAGCACAAAATTACTGCATTTAATCTCTGAGATCTTCAGGGTTAGGCCACATGTTTTCATCAACATCACATCTGATATTATCCAAGGCGATGCACCTGGGATAAAACTGCTTGGTATGTCGGATCCACCCTTGGCAGGCATGAACTGTGATGTCCCTGCAGCCAGCATCCATGGCTTCAAGGATGGACATCTGCAACTTACATATGCATTACTGTATGACCTTATTTACATGTCAAGTGAGAATAGAAACAATCTATGTAAAACGGCCAACATTTCTAAAGAATGCTTTCAGCACCTTGTTGAATCAATGCCACTTAGAATTAAGGCAGTTCAGGAGGTGAAAGGGGGCAAAACACAGTATTAGTATGGTGTTCCTAATAATCCTTTAGGTGAGTGTATTTAACTGTTAACACTGTAATGGCAAGACTTACTATCTACATCAGTGGTCACCAATCCTGGTCCTGGAGATCTACCATCCAGACTATTTTCACTTTAGCCCCAATTTAGCACACCTGATCCCACTAATTAGCTTAATAAGGAACTGAATGAGGCTACATTATTTGCAGTTGAAGTGAAAACCTACAGGATGGTAGATCTCCAGGACCTGGATTGGTGACCACTGATCTACATTGTTTATAAATGTAACTAATAAATACTTTTTAAGTTTTTTTTCAAAATAATAGCGCTCGTTTTAATTCACTGCAAAAATCATTGTTAATTCATTGTAAAGCTAGTGAATTGTAACCAAATGCTATTGTATTGTGTGTAAAGAAACACTAAGAGTATATGCTAGTATTTAACATGTTTTTAATAACTTTTTAATAATAAGAGTATTAAATACGTTGTACACACAATTTGATATATTGTCAGTGTCTCATGTGTATAAACATGACTACATTTGAAAAACATTCATTAGAGTCTGTTTAATCTAACAATAGACTAATTCTAGCAACACATCAACATGGACAGACTACCTATCTATGCAATGAATTAACAATGATTGTTATAATAAATTACGAGCACTATTATTTTGAAAAGAAAAATCTGAATTTGTGTTACTGGCATAATATAGTGTTGCCAGGCAAACGGTTCTTGTCTATAGCTAGCACCGGCTCTGACTGTCCTCATGCTGAAAATGTGATTGACGCATACGTAACTTCACTCCCCAAGAAGCAAGAAGAAAGCAAAAATTATATATTTTTGCTAAGGAAAATGACAGTAACGCACAGTGATTTGAATAAGTAACTTTAATCTGATTACTGGTTTGGAAATAATAACACTTTAGATTACTCAGTACTGAAAAAAGTGGCGTTACCAGCGTCACTGGGTATACTGAAGTATAGTTTCAAGCATTCCATAAGTATCAAAGGCTTTTATTGACCATTACATTAAGTTTATGCAGAGTCAATATTCTGATGGCAGCCCATTCTTGCATGATCAATGCTTGGAGCTTGTCAGAATGTGTTGGTTTTTGTTTGTCTACCTGACCCTTGAGCAGGAGTCATCAGCTCTGGTCCTGGAGGGCCAAAACACTTCAGATTTTTTATTTTACCTAGTAGTTAATTGCAATCACCTGCTTTCCCAGGTATAAACCAATCCCTTATTAGAAAGAGAGAACAAAAATCAGAAGTGTTCCGGCCCTCAAGGACTGGAGATGATGAACCCCGAGTTGATGAACCCTGTTCTTGAGGATTGACCACAAGTTCTCAATGGGATTATGGTATGGGGAGTTTCCTGGCCATGGACCCAAAATGTTGATGTTTTGTTGCCCAAGCCACTTAGTTATCATGTTTGCCTTATGGCAAGGTACTCCCTCATGCTGGAAAAAGCATTGGTCATCACCAAACTGTTTTTGGATGCTTTGGAAAAGTTGTTCTTGGAAGATGTGTTGGTACCATTCTTTATTCATGACTGTGTTCTTAGGCAAAATTGTGAGTGAGCCCACTCCCTTAGCTGAGAAGCAACCCCACACATTAATGGTCTCAAGATCCTTTACTGTTGACGTGACGCAGGACTGATAGTCTTCTCCAGACAAGGTGTTTTTTGGATGGCCCAAACAATCGGAATGGGGATTCATCAGAGAAAATGACTTTACCCCAGTCCTCAGCAGTCCAGTCCCTTTTCCTTTTGCAGAATATCAGTCTGATGTTTTCCTGGAGAGAAGTGGTTTCTTTGCTGCCCTTCCTGACACCAGGCCTTCCTCCAAAAGTCTTCGCCTTACTGTCACACCTGCCTGCTGCCATTCCTGAGCAAGCTATGCAATGGTGGTGACCCGATCCCGTAGCTGAATCAACTTTAGAACTTTTTGGGGCACCCTGATGCCTTCCTCACAACAATTGAACCTCTCTCCTTGAAGTTCTTGTTGATCCGATGAATGGTTGATTTAGGTGCAATTTTACTAGCAGCAATATCCTTTCATGTCAAGCCCTTTTTGTGCAAAGCAATGATGATGGCATGTGTTTCCTTGTAACCATGGTTTAGAAAAGAACAATGATTCATTTCAAGCATCACCCTCCTTTTAAACCTTCCATTCTGTTATTCTAAGTCAATCAGCATGACAGTGTGATCTCCAGCCTTGTCCTCCTCAACACTCTCACTTGTGTTAATGAGACAATCACTGACATGATGGCAGCTGGTCTTTTGTGGCAGTGCTGAAATGCAGTGGAAATGTTATTTTGGTGATTTAGTTTATTTAAATGGCAAAGGGGGACTTTGCCATTAATTGCAATTCATGTAATCACTCTTCATGACATTCTGGAGTATATGCAAATTGCCATCATCAACACTGAGGCAGTAGACCTTTTGAAAATTAGTCAAACATTTTTACCATGAGTGTACATTTTTTTTGGGCTGCAGTTATAATTAACGCTATTTAAATTATATCTTTCCTCAACAAGTTTTCCATTATGGAGAACGGCGGGTGGCAGGTAGTAAACTGGACAAAATACATTTAGTTATTGTGTTGAAAAATCAGCAACACTGCATTTGTAACTTCCAATTTATTTAACTATGCAATTTATTTACAATTTTTTAGGGAATATTTTAATGATGCAATAGAAGCGGCTAAGGCTTTTGTAAAGTATGACTATATGAAAAATGTTGCCCTAAGCATCAATGTCATCAGACGAAACAGACTGCCGATGAGAACATCTACTGGCATGGCGCCTCTTTACGTTTTTTAGTCTTGTATGTCACTTCAAAGTATATTTCAAAGTAGTTACAGTTCCTATTTGAAAAAAACAATGTGATATCATGGTCCACAGGTTTGTTTACCTTTTTGACTTTCAAAATTCTCTGCCTGGCTTGGGGTTTGATCCACAAACAACTAATCCAATGCTCTTTGGCTTAACCCATTCAGCTATTCAGAGACAACATATTCCTCCATTTTAATTCAGTGTTCTTATCATTCTTGAATATATATGCAAAGGTTTATGCACCCCTGACAATTTCTATGATTTTCATTAATAAATAATTGGGTGTTTGCATCAGCAATTTCATTTTGATCTATCAAATAACTGAAAAACACAGTAATATTTCAGTAGTAAAATTAGGTTTATTGGATGAACAGAAAATGTGCAATATGCATCAAAACAAAATTAGACAGGTGCATAAATTGGGGCACCCCAACAGAAATATCACATCAATATTTAGTTGAGGTTCTTTTAGCAGAAATAACAGCCTCTAGACGCTTTCTATAGTCCGTAATGAATGTCTGGATTCTGGATGATGGTAAGTTGGACCATTCCTCCTTGCAAAACATATCCAGTTCAGTTAGGTTTGATGGTTGCCAAGCAAGGACAGCCCGCTTCAAATCACTCTACATATTTTCAATAATATTCAGGTCTGGGTACTGGGATGGCCATTCCAGAACATTGTACTTGTTCCTTTGCATAAATGCCAGAGTGGATTTTGAGCAGTGTTTTTGATAGTTTTTTGGGTCTTGTTGAAATATCCAGCCCCGGCATAACTTCAACTTTGTGACTAATTCCTCTATATTATTTTCAAGTATCTGCTGATATTGAGTGGAATCCATGCAACCTTCAACACTAACAAGATTCTCAGTACTGGCACTGGGCACACAGCCCCACAGCATGATGGAACCTCCACCAAATTTAGCTGTGTAGCAAGTGTTTGTTTTGGAACGCTGTGTTCTTTTGCCGCCATGCATAACGCCCTTTGTTATGACCAATTAACTCCATTTTTGTTTTATCAGTCCACAGCACCTTCTTCCAAAATGAAGCTGGCTTGTCCAAATGTGCATTTGCATACCTCAAGCAACACTGTTTGTGGTGTGTGTGCAGAAAAGGCTTCTTCCGCATCACTCTCCCGTACAGCTTCTCTTTGTGCAAAGTGCACTGAATTGTTGAACGATGCACAGTGACAGCATCTGCAGCAAGATGATGTTGTAGGTCTTTGGAGGTGGTCTGTGGGCTGTTTTTGACCATTCTCACCAGTTCTTAAAAAGAACTGTGCCTGTGGTCTTCCATTTCCTCACTATATTCCTCACACTGGATACTGACAGCTTAAAATCTTGGTGATAGCTTTTTGTAGCCTTCCCCTAAACCATAATGTTAAACAATCTTTGTTTTCAGGTCATTTGAGAGTTGTTTTGAGGCCCCCATGTTGCCACTCTTCAAAGGGGAGTCAAAGAGAACAACAACTTGCAATTGGCCACCTTAAATTCCTTCTCACATGATTGGATGCACCTGTCTATGAAGTTCAAGGCTTAATGAGCTCACCAAACCAATTGTGTGTTCCCATTAATCAGTGCAAGGTAGTTACAGGTATTCAAATCTACAAAAATGAAAAAGGGTGCCCAAATTTATGCACCTGTCTAATTTCATTTTGATGCATATTGCACATTTTCTGTTCATCAAATAAACCCAAATTTCACTACTGAAATATTACTGTGTCCTTCAGTTGACACACAATTTCAAAATGAAATTGCTGATCCTAACACCCAATTATTTATGAATGAAAATCAGGGAAATACTGAAAGATAGAAGTGCTATTAGGGGAAAATAATCTTTCAACTTAAACAAAATAAGATGTTTATCTAGAAAAGTATAGGGGCTATCATAATTTAATCAGGTCAGACGAAAAACAACCCATATCTTTATTTCAGGTATTTGATCCACAGCTGGCAGAGTCTATATAATCCAGACTCTGCCAGCGAGACATTGTATCTTGGATATTTTAGCCTTTGACAAGTGCATGCTACCAAAAACACTGGAAGCAATTATGGTAGGAAAGTGATTTAGGAAACTTGTTTTTACCCACATGTCTCAGTAACAAGTGAGTAAAAGGGGGTAAGGAATTGGAATTGCCAGAGATTGTTTTCCTTCCACCCTGTTCAGCTGTGTGTGTTTGTATAAAATAACATAAAAGCACCATCCCATAACATATCAGATATTCATACTAGTCAATATGTTTTATACATAAATCCCAAAGCATGAGTATGCTGTTTGGAAAATATTACAGTAAATGTGTTCCCAGTTAGTTGTTATACTGCTCCATTTCCTTTAACTTTTGTGACTGAGTCATTTATCCAAAATATCAGATGTGACAAAACATTTCAGCTGCCACTTTAAGGGTGAGAAGGTTACCATGGTAACAGAGTCACTCTGCTTGGCTCTGTCAGAGAATATCTGTCACTTGTTAGATTGAATCTGTCATTGCTATTAGTTGCAGACAGAGAAGTAAAAATTATCTCTGGTAAAAAAAAAGCAGAATTTTTTTATTTGATAAAGGTCTCTGGTTGTAAATGTACTTAATGTAAATTAGTAGTAAAAAAGCTTAAATGCACCATAAAATAATGGCTGAAGTGCTTCACCTTTGCCTTTTAGAAATAAATTTTATTGATGAATTATGTTACATGAGACATTAGCTGAATCATTTATAATAACATACTTCAAATTTGTCAAAACAGTTTGTTGGTCAAAATGGTTGGATCACAATTGTGCTGCCTGTTTAATCAATATGAATGGATAAGCCTCTATAAACTAGAGGCCTGCATTTTCAAGAAACAACAATTTGATTGCGCTTGCAACAGTTACTCGAGATCTTTTCACAACCTGCCATCTCAGATATCTGGTTAAAGCCATTAATGGCTTCCTTTTTCTGCCCTGTCCCTTAAATTGAACTTGCAAAATATGCTTCCAACGCTGTCTCTGGAACTATTCAGTGCCTTTCGCTATCTTTTTTTATCCTGTTCCTTGTTTGTGAAGGGCGATGATCTCTTCTATTAGCATTTCTTACAGCTTCATGTCCAGTTTTTTTCTCACCCTGGGCACATGGCTAAATTGCATAAAGTCTGTGTTCTCAACCTGGGCACATACTGTAGGTAATTTAAATAAGTAAGTGTTCTGAAAGTTATATTAATGTTCCTCCTTGCATTGCACAAACAATAATACAGTCCTGATCATAAATGTATATGGGTGGTTGACATATGAGCCTGAAAATATTTTATAAACTTCAAATATTAGGCATGAAAATTATTGAGTTGTGTTGAACCAATTCTTAGCTTTTCAAAAACATATGTGTTCTTTTAGATTTTGTTTTGGATTCTGAATTTATTTACCAGTTTGTTGTATTAGTGCCTATTTTCATATGGTGTGACATGAGAGTTATTGTGTGTAAAAGGAAAATGTGATTTCCTTTTTTTAAATTACTCACTTTATCATACTTATTTATCATTACTATTTTGAGATATAGCATTTCCTTTTGCAAAGGTGTTACACTTTGTATAATGTTTCTTAAACATCTTGCAAAGTAAGGCACGTGTCTTCAATCTGTCGATTAATTCTGACAAACCCTGTTTTGAATCTAACAAGTGCTTGTGACTTTTGCTGAAACTGTTTCCAAATTTTGATTTTCTTATGAATTATTACTGTCCAAGCAATTTTATTGTCACAATTATGAAAGTCAAACTAAATGATTTAGTGTCACACCATAGGATGAACCACAATTTGCCATGCAAAAACATGTATTATATGCATTTAACAATCAAACAAAAACATTACAAAAATCACACATTCTCTTTGTATCTGGTAATGTACAATTCTGACACAAAATAAACCTAGGGGTTAATAACACATGGGTACAGTGTCTACCATTCTATGGGATATATTTTTCATGCTAATCGAATGTGCCCAGTTTTAGTGCAAACTGATGATTACCTTATAATGCTAGTTGTGAGGGCATAGATTAAGTAAAAAGAAATCGCCATTTTATAAAACTAAAAAGGCTCAAAATAGCACCACACTTCCACAGTAGCATTATGAGGGTCCCTACATGCAAACCGAAGCATTAAGAACTTTGGAAGTGTACAGACAGTTTATTAAAAAGATAGTTTAAAAGACAGTACCAATTGTCTATACAGGCAGCCGCCATCTTGGAAAACAGACTCGACCAGTCGAACCACAAACGCTGTGCTATGTGAACTGGTGTTTGTGAGGAGAAGTTGAAGCTTGGGTCTGTCGTCAACCTGGCCTCATTGTAGAGGAAGTTGGCAAACACAGAGACAAGGGGAAAAGTTAATTTTCCTGTATGTTGTTCAGAAGATTGTTGATGAGACCAAGTAGGTAGCTGTCCGTCTTGGCAGCCTTAACCTCACCAAGTAGGTCTCTGAGGTTACTATCCTCAGTGGATCTCTTAGTTAACTTGGGGAAACTCTCTCATTTAGAGAACAGAGCACACTCAATGGCTTCTGGCGAGCCGTACATTTCCTCAAGTTTTTGCCAGGTCATTATGAGTCCAGCGGTAGGACTCCAGATGTTGACTGCCTTTATTCTGTGAGCATGTTCAGTTCACCGTATGCTGAGATATTTGATGAGCAGGTCAAGTTCCTCTCCAGCAGAAATGTCTAATGACATTTTCCAAGCCAAACAGTTCATTGTCTTATCATTGCAGGCATAATTAATCTTATCACTCACTCGTCTGCTACAGAATCAGATCCACTCATGATGACAACGTAGCCGGCTCGGTCGGCAATTGACTGACACATGCGACAACTCATGAGGACTCGAGAGTCCCATCGTCTGCGAGGCGAGCCGAGCTTGCAATGTTTCGGACTGTCTGCTCGACCTTATTGAATTTTACTATACTATATTTATACAACAAACCTGTAGTTACATGCAGAACATAGTATATTATTTCAAAAGTGAAAGAATGGCTTTTTTGTGGATTTGTTTTTCGAGGAGTGACTTTCTGCCAAATTGCCTCACAGAATCACCTTCTTGAGCCGGCTGCAGGCCCGCTGCGGATAGTCTCGCCTAAGGGAGAACATTTTAGGGAAACCAGGATAGCTTGCTAGCAAAGTGAGTGTGTGTCACAAATGAACAGATACTAGTGTAGGTAGTTACAGGATAGCAATTAACTCCCGAAATCTCCACCGGAGAAATTCTAGGAATAACTAAGGAAGTCTCAGACAGAACTCGGTATAAAATCAAAAAACATTTAATTCCAGTTAAAGTGCATCAGGATACAATGCTTCAACCGGACAATGAAATACAAAGTACATACCCAAAATAGTTCACGTTCTGAAATCCTCCCACCCTTCGGCCTAACAAAAACTACAGTTATATCCTAGCAATCTATAATAACACACCACTATGGCAAGAATTGCCAGGAGTATCGTTTACAATAAAAACTCAATAAGTTTACTAAACTGGCCAGTGTTGGAACAAACGGGCTGGTAATAACACATTAACATGATTAGATTATGGAGGCGCTACCCTGGTTGTAACAAAAGAACTGAGTTATAACATTTAAATATCCTCCCCAGTGTAAAGTTAGTATTTGTCTCTACTGGTAACCCTGTGGAGAAATCATATAACCAGTGTGACCTTGTAGTACATGAAATAAAACAAAACTTTATGAGATGATCAAGAAAGCACCAAATGTCAATTATTATGTACAGTATAATGTTGAGATTTATCAGCTTCATCAGTTGAAACTGTTGTCTTCACCCATTCGGGCAAAGGACTGTGTGTTCAAGTGGGGGGTTTGACTCCCCTTCCATGAATCTTAATTCCCCTAAGGAAATAATTTGTGTTGAATAAGGTGTGAAAGAACCAGCTGTTAAATGAGTCATATTTGGTCCTGTAAACATTTTTTACCACTACAACGTAGCCGGCTGATTTGTGCGATTGACTGACTCATGCAAGAACTCAAGAGTGATCGACAACTCGTGAGTTCTCGAGTGAGTCCCATGGTCTGCGAGTCTGCAATGCTTCCGGGTCTGAGTCTGCGGATCGGGAAGTCCCTATAACCTGTCTTGGACTGTCGCTCTGCTCACTCAGTCGCTTAAGTAGACTTGTGGAGTTGTGTTTGCCTACGAAATTGTAAGTTTCAAAGCTTTTGGCAGCTAAGATGGCTAGGACAAGTAGTAGCTAATGATCCAACTCAACTGATCCAAGTTAATGATATTAGAGACTCATGACTCATGAACTATTTTAAAGACTCGGGTGAAAGATGGAATGAGTCACAACTCAAACAGATTTATTACATACTACAAAACCTGTTAGCGTCAGGTGCACATTTGAGAATGCAGCTCGTCTGGAGAACATCATTCCCATTGGTGTTCTCCCGATGTGGAGAAGTGAAAATAATGCTGTGCTTCTCATGATAATTTTTATTTTTTTATCAACTTTTAAGATGAATAATGAAGTGCTTCATCAGCCTTGTGTTTAAACATATACGTTAGTAACCAGTGTTGTGTGTCACGACTCCTAGGGACTGATTAGGGAGTCGTGGCTTGAAACTGTGTGTATATATAGATTATTGTGCATTTGTGTTCCTTTATACATATATCCAGCATCAAGGAACTGTTGTCTTATGTTTCTCATATGTGTTTGTGTATATGCATTTGGGTAATGTTGGAGCCTTCGTCTGTACACCTAGAGCTATTGTCTGGCCCTAGTTAGGTAATACGAAGCAGTTGTGTTCTATGGTTGATTACAGGCAGCCGGTATGAGCACTCTCTATATAAGATCAGGTGAACAGAAGAAAGGCGCGAGTCATTGATTGTATTGTACAGTCAGGCTGGGAACTGTCACCAGGGAGCTGTGCACCTCCATAGTAAGTTGTGATAAGTGTGTGTCATAGCTATGCGTACGATATATGAGAGAGAATAGGTATTACCCTGCGATTTATCAGCCAAAACATTATGACCACCTAATTTGACAGGTGCATCTAAGCGTTCTGATTGGCTGAGCCATTTAAGACCCGCCCCCCCGTTTCCTGCCAGCCCCCCTTCCTGTTTCTTGACCACAACAGCTGTTGGGAACCAGCAGCTGTCACCCGTTCTCGTACCCTCCACTGA